>JAHBCN010003355.1:0-76264 GCA_019359885.1 Listronotus oregonensis | reverse complement strand
CCCTGTCTGCTAAAAATATTTTATGGTTTGGTTAAATTTGCAGAGTAATTATAAGGAATGTAATAAATGGTTTTAGCTTTATAAAAAGGTGCCCATTTTCCTCTTGTAAGGTACTTAGAATTGCTGTAAAAATATACTCTTGCAACATTAATAAACCCTTAAAATGTTTATATAATCACATAATCAGTATTAAGGTTTTTTTGTATCTTGGGACAGTGCACGAAGGCTGAGGCCTAAGTACTAACGTACCGTGGGTGTCGCTGTTATAATATTTTCACCTGAAAAGGTAAGCAAAAATCTGCCTTAAATTTTAAGCTATTAAGTAACAAGGGGTCGTTAAAGAAAAACAAAAAGGACATACTTTCTTCCCGATTAGGGGCGAATTAATTTACATACCATACACAACCCAGGGGTAGACCCGCTCGGTCAGGTAAAATTTACAAAGGAAATACAAAGGGTGGCAAAACTAACAAAACCCATTATATTAACACCCTACTGAAATAAGTAACATATATTTTCTAATGTTTTTTACAATATAGATTTTATATAATGTAGAAATTAGCAAATATAATTACACAACTTACATGTTTTAATTCATTTCTTTTTCTTTTTAAAACTAAAAAGTCTGTAAATTAAAAGTTAATATTGCTTTAATCTTTGAATAAATAAAATTATATATTTAATTGTTAACTTAATTTTTACCGATAATAAAAAATGAACAAAAATAGAAAACAAATCTGATATTAATTATTAAAATAAACGTATAACTATATATCCATATTTTAAAAGCTAATTGAGGCCTTGCAACTATAATTTGATTTTTTTTTCCATTTGTCTAGTAAAATCATTTCCGCAACTGACAACAATATAAAATACTTTGAAAATTTAAGTAGTTTTTGACTGAAGATAATGAATTATATCCTTAACTTCATTTTACAGTGCAGAATTTAATCATATTATGTACTAGTTTTTTTTGGTAATCCATAAATCATTGGCGAGATAAATATAATTTTGTAAGAATGGAATCATTTTTGAATATCTTTGGAATTCTTTAACAATTTGTATACTACAAACAAACAACATAACTAATTTGTTATAATCCCAAAAATTACATGGTATGACAAAATAACAAATTGCACGTGCAACTATGTACTAAATATGTAAAAAACAAATACGTTAAATTTTCATTAATTTTATATTAAAAAGTAAAATATGACAAATGTTTTATCAACCTTTCGGTAAACCCTTGGAAAACTGTAATTTCTGCAAATTAACACATAATTGCAATATTACTACGAACTTTGAAACATTTTTCAAAAGCAAAAACATAAATATAGTTTTAAAACAAATAATAGTTTTAAAAACTTTATCAATAACAAGACAAAGACCAAAACTGCGGCACATGCGATAAAGTTTACTTGGAATAAACTGGCAGGAATTTTAAAATAAGAAAAAAAACACATGACTTGCTTCAATAAAAAGCATAAATATTCGAATTACACTTAGCATCTATCAGATAATAAACATTAATTTAATTCCAATTTTAAAATATTACACTTAGAAAATTAGTACCAAAAACTGAATTTACTCGGATGTATGGAAATTAATAAATTAAAAAACACCTATTTATTGCTTAACAATCAACTGTTCTTGCGGAAATCCCCACTATGAAATCTTTATTAGAGTATTGTAAAAGCGTCTTAACTACGGTGTTTAAAAACTAAGGTGAATTTTGTTATACGATGGAAAATCTTTATTTATTCTTCCAAATCTATTTCGTTCTCTTCCGATAAAATACACTTGTGCCAACGCTTCTTTTATTTCCTCCACACATGCCAAATAGTCGTCTTCAGGTATAACCTTCAATACACGTAGCGCTTCACGTTGAATCTCTTCAATCGACTCAAAACGGTGTCCTGGAAGTGGTCTTTTGAGTTTTGGGAACAGCCAGAAGTCACACGGAGCTAAGTCAGGCAAATCGACGGCTGTGCAACGATATGGGTAAAATTGTAAACCAAAAAGTCTCGAATAACCAAGGCTGTGTGAGATGGTGCATTATCGTGATGCAAAAATCAAAAGTTGTCTCTTCACGATTTCGGCCGTTTCTTCCAAATAGCCTCACGCATAACCTTCAAATTATACTCCATATTGACTGCTTGTCCGGGTGGGGTGGAAGGAATTCCTAATACACTACACCACGATAATCGAAGAAAATAATCATCATGACCTTGATTTTTAAAGGAATTAGTATTGATTTTCGTGCCCGTCGTTCATTTTTTGCACGGTATTCACTTGATTGGTTGGTTGTTTCCCGGTCGTATGCATAGAGCCAAGTCTTATCATTAGTTATAATGCATTTTATAACGTCCTGGCAAGCATCTCTGTACAGACTTCTCTGCGTCGTTCTCTCATAGATAATCGTCGATTTTCAAGCCCTAAAGTCTTCTTCATTTTCTTGATGTGTAGCTGGTCAATTGATGTTCATGGCCGTCCAGAGCGTTTCAAATCAGCAACATGTTGTTGGCCCTCTTTGAAGCCCTTATACCATTTATACATATTTTTTGCGACACGGTATCATCGTCGAATGCCTTTTGTAGGATTCTGAACGTTTCGGCCCAAGAAATTGTATTCCGCAAATAAAATTTAATCGCACTTCGTTGCTCAACAAAATCGGACATTGTAAAAATCGCCAAATCAACGTTTCTTTGTTCACAAAACCAATCGTAAACTAAATACTACTGTTATTAGAAACGTTAAATTTTTACCAGATGTTACTAGCAGTGGTACCGACTAAAAAATAAAACAATTTGCCCGAATCGGCATGCGTGGGAAGTTTAAATGAAATATCCACCTTAGTTTTTGATCACAGTAGTATTTCGGTACTAACTAGTTTTATAATATCTGAGGAAGTCGCAGTGTTGATAAAACAGTAAGTTGTCATATTTTACGTTTGATATAAAATTAACACGTTTGATTGTTTTTTTATACATTTGAATATTAATTTTTACTAAGTAACAGCCAACACTATTCAATATAACTATGTACTAAGTACAAACTTAGTACTAAATAATTGTGTATGGTTTCTTAAATGCGGAACAGGTAGGTAGTTAGGTAGATTTAAAGCGAATGGACTTTTTACGCCCTCCACTGCGACCGCTCGGTCTATTGTGGCTCACACCTTTTTATATTTCTCCCAGTAGAATCGGACTTCTAATGAATCCGATACCAGAATGGAAGAGAGTTCTTACATCTCCTCTTACTCGTGTCGCTACCGGACACGAGCACAATGTGTTCTGATGTGTCCGGGTGTCCCTGTCTGTTGGAGAGTATGACGAGCAGACGATTAGATCCATCATGCCCTCCTCTCCCGGTCTTGTGACGTGGGTAGCTACCAGGACCTTGTTAAATGAACCAGATGTTCTTTCTGATGCCGCATCTCCGGCCTTATCCTATGAAAACGGTCCTATCCGCTTTCTGTTTAAAGCCAGGGAACTCTTTTTCCTATAAAGGCGGTTCTGTAAGCCTTCTGTTTGGATTCAGGGAACCCTTCCTAAGCACCTGTTTGTTGAATATTGTTGTCTGTTGGATTAGCCCTTCCCCGTGAAACAGGCGCCGGTTTACGAAACGGATTCACCCGTTTCGGTCGGCGCACCTTTGTCTGCTTGTGACCTTGAGTGGCACCTCTCGAAACGGATTTATCCGTTTCGGTCAGGCACCTATGTCACTTTTTTCCTATAAAAGCGGTTCTGTCCGCTTTCTGTTTGGAGCTAGGGAAGTAATAGTCCACCACGGCAGAGCCCCGCATTACCGCAGTAAGGCTAGATACTCTGAGAGGTCGCCCTGTATTTCAGAGGCACCGTTGGGGACACCTGTATAAGGCACAGGATGTCATTCACTCATCAGCACGGTATGCTAACACCTTGAGTTAAAGCCTTGGGTTCATCTTAGCTTCGGATCCCGTTCCATACGGTGGCAACAAGAGTTGCCGATAACCAGCAACTCTAGCGCATGTTCCAAAAGATCCTACTGGGCCCAACCACAACGACGATGTGTGAACACAGCGGTTGGGTGCGGAACAGGTAGATCATTTCTATATTTATAGAAAAATTATATAGTTATGTATATTTCATTGTAAGTTCAAAAATAACAAACTACTTTACCAATGATAGCTTAATTATTAATTTCTTGATTACAAAGTATTGTACGACATATCAAACAGAAAATATCCTCTAAGTATTATTTGATGTGGTTGATTATATAATTTATTGCGATGACAAGACAATACAGCAATATTTTATTTTTTATTTTAGTCTTTATGGTTTAAATTTTATAATGACAGTGTTATAAAACATCATACTCATTTATTCTAGATATGTTGGAATGAACCCAATCAAAAGAAGTAAAGAAATACAAGTTGAAAAAGTTATGTTGTAAAAAAAAATTAACAGAGAATTTAATTCCTATGTTAATGCAAACTAATTAGGCAAATATCTTAGTTGAAACATTAAATTATTTTTTATTTTCTATAAAGCTTCACTATATCATTGATGTTGCTAAAGCTATTAAAATAAATTTATTTTATAAAAATTTTAAATATAAAGGTGGAGTGCAGCATAAAGTATAAATAAAAGAAAAACTTTTAAAGGCGGTTTTAATACAAAGTAAATAGGCAAAAAATTTAAATGAAATTATAAATTAATATTATGCTATTATTACTACTAAAATTGTGAAAATGAATTTTATTCCTAATTATCCGAGAAAAAGATCTACTTGAAATAATAAATTATTATTATACTGTTTTAGACTTAATTAAATAGGTAAAACACCCATATAAAATAAATATTTTTTTCTGAAAGCATATATATATATATATATATATATATATATATATATATATATATATATATATATATATATATATATATATATATATATATATATATATATATATATATATATATATATATATATATATATATATATATATATATATATATATATATATATATATATATATATATATATATATATATATATTATGAATTATTAATAGAACGAAAATATTTGCAAAAAAAAGTTTGGTTTAAGGTATTTTAAAAGTAGCAGTTTGCTTTGAATTCTGTTATATAAACTATTACTTACATTGTATAGCCCATTTAAAAAAACCTGTATTAATTACAATAATTTTACATAAAATAGCATGACTTAGATAAAACTTTTAAAACTGCATTGTCCCTTTAACAACACCTAATGAAATAACATTGTAATAGAATAGAACGTGATTTGCCAATTAGTAGTCTTTGTAAAGCAGTCATTCCTGAATACTACCCACGTATACATTACTAAATTTAATTCCCATGCATGTTTTAATCATCAATATCAAACAAAAAAAAAAAAGAGAGAGCAACTTGGTTTCGTAAATAAAACACAACCACGTCATTAAGGTATGAATTAGAATTACATATTTTAGAAAAAAAATGTTTTGAACTTATTTAGTACTGTTTGAATTGTTAAAATTTGGTTTTTAACTGTATTTTAAAGTTTCTATAGTATCACAACTTTAGCAAGAACGGAAACGAAAGGGGGAAGAATGGAAAGGAATTTGAAGTCCAAAGGCGGAGAAATAAAAATAATATTAAATGAAAAATATTAAATACATTTTATATATATTTTTTACTAAAGATATTTATTTATTTATTTTACATAATTATTTTATTAAACATTGTACAGGATGTTTTAAAAAAGTTGGCATTATTTCTGTCGTTACTATAAAAGATAAGTTTTAAATTAATTTTCTAGTATGGTGACTATAAGGCTATGAGATATAAAATTTAAAAACCAGCAACTTTTAAGACCGTGATATTCATTAA
Organism: Listronotus oregonensis; assembly: GCA_019359885.1. Taxonomy (NCBI): domain Eukaryota; kingdom Metazoa; phylum Arthropoda; class Insecta; order Coleoptera; family Curculionidae; genus Listronotus; species Listronotus oregonensis. The sequence goes on along the minus strand of JAHBCN010003355.1, from coordinate 70,394 downwards.
GACATATTGTTCAGTTTTGGCACCGATGTAATTTTGGCTATTTATGCCCCTACACAGAAATTTAGTTTTTTGAACGTTATAGACAATTTAAAGTCACCTTTTTAAAATTTGGCAATTAACTAAGCAAAAACGATTTAACAAATAAGAAAGTTATTATCCAATTTCCACTATATCAAAAATAAAGTTAAATAAAAGGTCGGTTAAGTTAAAAAAATATATAATAAAAGGGTGCAAGACTGCTTCATTTATAGATTATAGAGTTTAAAATTCATCGCATCGATTGCAAACAAAATGTAAAGGGTTTATACACAAAAGCGTGCGGTTAACTGTATTCCAAGAACTATAAGAGTACTTTTTAAAATGTAAGTATTCACCCAAGTTTAGTCTATGTTCACAATATTTTTACCTTGTTTACTAAATTTCGTTTTTTAATTAATGTCTATACCTCCTCTGAAATACTCCTTCTTCTAACAATATTTTTCGATGATTCCGACGCTTTTTTCAGTAAAATCCATTCTTTTTTAGACATTTTCGCAATGTTTCACGCCCAAGAGGAAATTTGGTAACTTTTTTAATTTTTGTAAAAGTTTTTTAAGTTGGTGCCTTATTCCATTCTAAATAAAATCTCTTGACTAATGGCCTTACGATAGACAAACCAAACCCTTTCAGATCTTTATATAGTCAATAATTTTATGTTATGATTTTTGTATGGCGAAGATAGTCGAGTTGATGGATTGCTTTGCATTCTATCGTGGTCCTCTTTCCTAATTCTTTTTGTAGTGATCTCCACAATACCCGCATACATTGCAGCTCGACCCGTGTCATTTTTTAATGGCAGTTTAAAACAGTTGTTTCGTGCCTTCTCATCGCAAATTCTTATTATATTAGCAACTACTTCTCTAGCCTGACTATAAAGAATTTTTCTTTTTGAAAAGCTTATTTAAATTAATCACCAGTTATTATTAACCAATAGTTATCTGAAAATTAATTACAAATTGCTACTTGCGAGTTAATATGTTTTTTTTTCTTATTTTGTATGAAACATTGGCGGATGTAATTTATTTATGTTGCTGAAATGTAGCCTTCTTTGTTTCACCTAAAAATTCGCCACTGTTGTTAAAAATCACTGTTTTTTAGATGTGTTTAGATTTTGTATAAAAAGTTTTTTGCTTAAGTCGATAGTTTACGAGATATCACCACTAAATGGAAATTCGGTATAATAGGTATTTATAATTAAGAAACACGGTAGTTTGTGTAAATAGGTGTATTATTTAAACCTAATTTAAAAATTATGTAGGTGTATATGATTATATTAATAATCAGTATATAACAATCAAGCCCTGACACGCCGTTTATGTCCTCTAAAATCCAAGTAAAAAATAATAAATCGACTCGACATCAGCCCAGCAAATAAAAAAAAATACAGATGGCCAAATAAAATTACATATTTGCGCGAGCCATCTTTATTTAAAAAGAGCGCTGACCGAACGGAATCGAGATATCAGGCGTTAAGCGATTTGCAGCATTGCCAAATCCAAACAGCATTCCCAATAAACTGAGTTAAGTTAAAAAAAAAATATATTTGTTTTTATGCTTAAGGACATATAAAACACATGAATGGGTAACAGACGGCAACGCCATCTACTGACCAAAGGGCGAAGCATACTCCTCTCAACTTACGGTGTCACTGACTTGCCGAGCTGAAATAATGTTACAAACATTTGGAAATGTATGCCCAATACTTGTACGGACTATTAACAATAGTGTAGTTAATTTCTTAACTAACTTTGTAGAGATTTCACCTAACGACATCTTGTACAAGATGTCGTTAGGTGAAATCTCTACAAAGTTAGTTAAGAAATTAACTACACTATATAAAACACAAAGATTAGACCTATATTTAAAAAAGAAAGCATTAAAGTGCTTAAAACTTAAATGATTAAAGGTATGCACAATTTGGCAACAACTTTTTGGTTTTTTCGAATCAAATTTGGCATTCTTTAAATTCCTTTTTCCTATCTTCCTATCGTGACCGCACTATGACACAGAGCAGGAAGTGCTCTGTGACTATGAGCAAAGATTGATACTACTACGAATAGATAGCTCATCTAAATGGAACACATTTAATCGGTGTGGAGATATCAATGCTCTCGGATAAAATATTTTTTTGCGCGGTAACCCCAAGGAAGTTTAAAGGTGTATGGAAGCCCCATACTGTAGAACAAAACTGTCCAGCCGTGCAGGGCAGCGGGAATCGGGGGGTCGGCAATGCGGAGTTTGCGCAATGAGTAGTGGGTCAGGGCCACACTTCCATAATTCTTTGTTACTATCTATAAAGTTAACATCACCATATGTCAAATTTAAACATTCCCTGTTTTTTTGCACAAAATTGTTGGTTATTCAACGATATCACTGTAGAATATTTAAAATTATTGTGTAATATTGGATTTTATATCATCTGATATAATATGGAAAGAATACTTTACAGCCCTCTATTTAAATGGTTGATATTTTCGGGAGTTTTGTATTTTTACCAAAAATCTTTGTAAATAAATAAAACACGATTTTTAAAATAAATTTTAAACTAAATTGTTAAATGAAATAAAAGTACCTAAATGTAAACCTTATTTCTTTTTATAATCCACAGAAACACACAAACATTGTGGTAATCATCTCAAAGATAGTTAAGATTGCCTTACTTTCCCACTGCTATTTCCTACGAATATTTTATTTTCTATTATTCATCATTGATATAGGTATTATTATTTATTCGGTTACCTAACGTTACGTCTCATAAGAAACACCTAATTTAAATATAAGAAATACTTACCTAAAGTAAAAAATGCCGGTTATGTTACCCTTGGATTTGCAAGACAAAACCATACAACATCCAGTCATTTTGTTACGATATTAAGTAACAAACAATAAACACAAAATTATAGTCACAATTAAATAAACACTAATCACTAAAATAAAAATGTTTTTATCAATCCAAAAAACTCCTGCAACCACAAAATATAATCACACAAGGCAAAACAACCGAAACTAATACGGCGCAAAGGGCACAAACCACAACGAAAACGGCGATTGATGAGACGACGACGCCAACGGTTGGTGGATGGTACAGCGCGGATATCATACGCGCCGCGTGCGCCGATGCATTAAAAAAAGGTATTCCGGCTCTCATAAAGTATAATGTGTTGCCTAACTGCACATTGATTTATCAGTGTGTAAGTGGGCAACACATTAAATTATTTCATGGAATTTTGTTATTGCGCAGAATCGGCAAGGCCAAGTCTGACAGTTATTTTTATACTGGGCTGGACATTTTTTGATCGAATGGGCCATAGCATTGGGCTTCCATACACGTTTAAAACTTCCTTGGGTAACCCTCGCCTTGCGAGCAAAATTAGACGCGACGTTGCCAATGTGAAGTATTTAAGTAGGTACTTTTACATGGTACAAATAGCTAAAGAATATAAAGGTTCCACTTATAACCATTTGCACCGCAGTGTTTAATACTGGATAAATTAATTATTAATCCGTTTTGAGGTGTGACAAATATCTAACATTTGGCAAAGTCAAAGAAAGCTTAATTTAATCAACAATAAACACTGCGGTAAAAATGACCATCACGTAATAAAAACGATAAGGTTGTATTATTAAAATATATGAGTAAAGCGATATAGTACCAAAAAATAATTACTTTAAAATCTGCTGCATTATATTATATTACAGAGCTAAATTGTTATTTATCAAAATAGACTTTTTATTGGTGTTTAAGATTTTTTAATTTTTGTTGAAAACTTCTCTTTTATTTTTTCCAATGTCAATTTACAAAATTTACATATATAGGTTATATATAAAGTAAAAAGTTTTAACTTTTAAGCTAGTAGATTGTTCTCTATGTACTTTTTTGGTACTGCGTTTTTTTTAATTTTTTTCTTTTTCGTTTTGAAATCATTTTCTGTAAAATGTGGGTCCGCAAATATATTTATTTCCTAAAACTTTACCACTAAGTCCCACAAGCGAAACATTTCCTGAAATACAATATCCAGATATAATACGTCAGTTATAATGAAATTTAAATAGGAACTTTTAATCTTAATTTGTTAATTGCATAAAGCCTACTATGTAAAAAGTGGTTCTTTAAAAGTATTACAAGCTAATATGGAGAGAGGGGCTTATTAAAATATTGAAATTTAAAGTGATGCAACGGGACCTTGGGGGACACTTTTTAACAGCATACGTAACTGTAACCCTTTCTACTTTTTAGGAATGGAGGGTAACTTGTGAAAGGTAAATGGAAAGGTGTGATTTCTTTCCAGATTCGTATGCTCTAAAAAAATCTATTTTAGAAACAACTTATAATTCATTATCAATGTTACTATGGTAAATTTAACAAAATTAAGAGAGAGGTAACAGAAAAAAATAGGAACCATTTAATTTTAATAGGTGTTTAAAATAACGGCCATTTTGAAAAAGTTTCATAAATGCTTAGAACAAAATGGCCGTCAATTTGAACACCTATTAAAATAAAATAATTTTATTTTTTCTGTTGCACTTCTCATAATTTTGTTGAATTCGTCTTTAATGACATTGACATTAAATTAGCGTTGATCCTAAATAGTACAGTGGATAGGAAGAAAAAAGGTGTTTGACCTCCGAATTTTTTGTACAGTTTCAATTTTATGAAAATTTGGGAATTAAGTTGCTTTACTATTAGTATGTTGTTGCTTAAAATATGTACTAATTTCATTTTGCAACTTTTCGACCCTATAAATCAACCTTATTATAGCTTTCAATCAAAAAAGATTTATCCCCAAAAATTAATAGCTTGACAGATTTAATAATTAAAAATATTACTGCCTGAAATATTACCAATTTTATTCTTTTGCAAATTTTCAATCCTTAAAAGCCACCTCTAACAATTCTTATAAAAATATAATAGATATAAATAGGAAAAAAGTAGAATTGCATACAAAAATTATACCGGTAAAAAGTATAAAGTATACCGGTTTTATAGAATATTATGCTCCGAAGTGGGCTTGCAATTTTCAAAAAAAAGTTGATTGGTTTTTTAAATATAGTTCCTTTAGTTTTAATGATTGAAACTTTTTTTAAAATAATTTTTGTAGGGCTTTTAAAGAGCTACAAGGTTATGTAAATTAAATCCTTTTTAATCCTTTAGTTTTAAAATGGGATGAGTTTAAAGGACTAGAATAAGGTGGTGCTCGCTCGTAAATAGAGGCTTTAAACGGCCATATCTGGCCAAATATTTATTGTACAGAAAAATCTATGAAATGAAAAGTCTTTGTTATCAAAAAAGCTATAATTCGTTACATTTTTTTCGTATCCCCAGTATTGTTGGAGTTGTTTTGAAGAAAATGGCCATTTTAGAAATTGTGGAAAATCGTTTTTCACTTTAAGTTCCATTTTCTAAAATTAAGCATTTCAATTTGATTAAACCTTTAGGATGTATTAATAATACATATATAAAATGAATCACAGAAGGGTACAGATCTATTTTAATTAAGAAGGAAATTAGGGGGTTGTTTTTAATGATCTTTTTGTAGAAAAAACTAGGGACCTACCTTATTTTTATCATAACTCGCTCAATTTTCATGATAAAAACTCTTTTTTTGTTTTTAAAAGAAAGGTCTTATTATATACTTTAAAAAAGATTTTATATGTTTTCCTTGAGAAATGCAAACTTTTATCGCTATTTGACTTTTAATCTTTCAAATTTAGCATTTGACGAACAAAAGCTAACCATTAACAAGCCGTAGCTCGGTCTGTATTGGTTGTAGGAAATTATAAAAAAAACATTTTATCTAGTTTTTTTATAAGCTACAATTTTGCTCTTTTCAGTTTTTTGACTAAAGGCATATTTTTAGAGTTATTCGTGAAAAAACCCCTTAAAAACGTTGATTTTTTTGTCGAAAAACTTTTACTTTCAATCGCGAATAACTCGAAAATATTAGGTTTTACGAAAAATATATGAAACACTTTTACTTAAAATTACTTTCTTTATCGATTTCTGTAGTTAAAATTTAATAAAAATTTACACCCTCAAGATGAGGTGGCAACCACCCCCAGGATAAAAGCACACCTCGGCATGATATAAACTTTGATCCTTGGGCTATTCCCTACCTTCTGTAAAAATTTCAGAAAAATCCATGTAGTACAAAAAAATTCCTAGTCAAATTGCCTCATTGCCTGTACTAAAAGTAGATTTTTTGGGGATTATGAATCTGGAAAGAACTACACTTTTCCATTTACCATTTAAAAGTTACCACCCACCCCAAAAACTGAAAATAGTTACAAAGTTACGTATGCTGTTAAAAGGGTCCCTCAACCAAGCCGTTTTTCGTATATTGGATTTTAAACTTTAAAAGGACCACCCTGTATATTAGTATTGTTCTGGGTAGCAGAAAAATATTTTTTAAAATTTACTTACAAATAGGGCCGTTTAACTCCTTATTTTATATAGAAAATCCTGTTTTTAAGTAGCTAATTAAATTCCAAATTTAATTGTCTATCAATCTGTATTTGGGTTTCCTGTACCTAATGTAAATCACTTTTGATGCTATATAGACTTTTTATTGGTTTGACCTAAGAATTTTCAAATACAAAGAATGGCCGGCTCAGGGATAAAAAAAATGCCGGTTTTCCACCAAATGTTCGGCGCCAAGCCATCAAGCTCACTGCGATTGCACAAAATTCTTTTGAGGGACTTCTGGTAACGTAACGTAACGTAACAAGCATTGGTTAGTTGGCAGAAAAAATGCAATCTATCTGGACATCCTCTGTGGTTAACAATTCTTGGGTTTGACCATAAATAACCAAAATTCAATTTTTAGGTCGCTATAGAGTGATAAAGCCTGCTGTTGCCATAACTCCACGAGTGCTCCTAAATTTAAAAACAATTAACTCTATGCATTTAAAAAATTGGAAAATTTTTGTGCATCTTTTAATAATGTTATTTGTTGATAAACCTACCGCCCTATATAACACTACAATTACTTTTTCTTAAAATACAATAATAAATTGGCTTTTAATATTCAAAATTTTTCCAACAATTAAAAATAATATGTTTGACTTATCTAAACAGCAAAAAACTAAATTCTTTGCTAATAAAAGTTTTTTTATATAAAAAATGAAAAAATCTAAAATTTTGTTTATTCATGGTCAAACCAATAAAAGTCTGGGTACCGGGAAAAACTATTACATTTAGATGGGGAACCCCTCTACTGATTGATAGACAATTAAATTATAAATTTAATTAGCTAGTTCAACACAGGGTGTTGCATTTAACTAAGTACCTTAAGGGTGAAAGGGTGTTATACCCACTCACTTTAAACCTACCTACCTACCTTGAGGGTCGTCCCACAGACTACGCATTTTCAAAATGAAAATATTTTTGATATTTATTTTACCAAAACCTTTATTTCCCATTTCCTTTTTATTTTGTTTAGGGCATTTTTCTTATCTTAAGATATGTACTAAATATATATCACTAATTTTTATTAACTATTTTTTAACTTTTTCAAAAAAAAAACAAAGTTTTTGCGTAGTCCCTTAGACGCCACATCAGTGCTTATGTTCTAAAATTGGAGGTCAGCACTTAAGGGTAAAAAGATGCGATTTAAATGACCTTATTTGTAAGTAAACTTATAATTTTTGTATAAAAAACGTTTACGCAAAAATATGTTGTAATAAAAGTCAAAGGGCGTTTTTAGAACAAGTTAAAGTGGCTGGTCTAAAACTCTACAACAAAAAACGTCCATTAAACGTTTTTTAGATCCGTACTAAAATGTTTATAAAATGATTTTAAAAGAGACGTTTTTAAACGATTTTTATTGATATTTTAAAAATCTTCGTAAAATACGTTTACAAAACGTTTTTCAAAGTCCGCAAAAATAAGTTTTTGTTCCTTCGAGTTTTTAAAACCTACCACAAAAACGTTCATTAAACGTTTTTTTTTTGGTTCGCTATGGAATATATTTAAAAAGTTTTCAATAATGTGTTTTAAACGCTTTTTTGCTTGTTAATTTTAAATGTGCTCTTTATGATTTTGCATTTATTTAAAAAGCAAAAAAGTGCATAACTTAGACCGACGCGTGTACGGTGGGCTACCCTGTACAGGAAAACCATAATATTTGGAAGTGTTAATTAACATGAGATTTCCAATGGCCAGCTTGCAATGCACCAGCCACCCGGTAAAAGAAATAAATATTTGATATTGAAATATTAATTTTTATTTTAAAACTAACTAAAAGCATTTATAATCATCAATTGTTCTAAAATGGCTTGATTTTTATAGGGAAATCTGAATAATCGAACATTTTCCGTTCTTCTACTTCGTCTGCAATCATAATATTGGCGTAAATTGCCAGCATTCGAAGCCATATTAAACAGTATTAAGTCCGTCGATTCCCGCGCAGGTGTACATCGATACTGCGAGAGTGCGCGACGGCGGTCACAAAACAAAATATATTATAATATTATTAAACTCATAGTCGACGGAGCTAGCCTAGCAGCCAGCTTCCAACGGCAAACAATTTGGCAACGCGGTCAGGCGCCCGGTCGCGTTCTGGCTCGATGGAAGCAGGCTCGAAAAGTCTGCTTCCATAGGAGATTCAAAATTTTAACACTGGATGGTTTTTCTATAGTGGAACTATAATATTCTTTGCTATGAGGTAGCAGTCTACACGAAAACGTCATCGTCGTTTTGTTTTAACTTTTCTAATCCCGTGAGATTGGTAAAATTAAACAATGTCGAGCGTGGTCAGTGTGGTCAGTAGTCTGATGGGTGACCATGGACGAAGGCCACGTGTTGTGAATGGATCAGATTTCACGTTAAGCTGTCGGTACTAGACCAAAAAAACAAGAATTGTTGGTTGTACGAGGTAGAAGGCTCCTTCAGAAAGACGTATACAACAAGAATCGAGATATGCTCCTCTTAAAAAGGTGCGGAACATTTGTTTTATATAATAAGTGTAAAAAAAATCAAAAAATAATTTTCTATTACTTAAATCGTCCATAACGTGTAAGTGTTAATGGTCGAAAAATTATAAAAGATAAAAGATTCGTAAATAAACAAAAAAAATTATTGCGTGATTTTTTAAACCCTTATATTTCTCTGAGGGCCTCCATATTCCTCCAGATAAAACTTAATGCTATGATAAAACATCATGCTAAATATTGTTGAGATTCATTTAATAGTTTTTGCACAATAATTTTGCAATCCAATTTCATTTGAAAAAATTGACAGTTTTGCAAATTGGGTAGAGACCAAAATGTTAAACCTAGGCATTTGATTTTTATTTTACATATACTAGAGATTCTAAGCTATTAGGTGTTTTTTGAAAAATTAAAACTGTAATGTTTGGGCGCCCTCAGCAATTGTTTAAAGTTATGATAAATTGCTGGGGGCGATAATTTTTGCTCTGAAATTATCCTATTAGTAAAATATAAATAAAAAAATAATAATAATTTTATATAAACCATGTGCAAGAACTTGATATTTATTATTGTTTATAGATTCGCCCGAAAATCCGGTCAGCTTTGGCCGTCTATATCTTGGCAATCAATTGACCGATTGACGATTTCGATACATTAAAAAAGCGTCTTTACAAGTACTTTTAAACCATACTTTTATTTTAAAAAATTGTCGAAAATTTGTAGAGATAGTCACTTTGTTTATAAGCAAAAATGTATTCATAATTTTAATCAATTGCTAAGGATGACCAAATCATCCGATTTTTACTTAAAAAAAACATTTAAAAGCTCGCGGTATCTAGGATACGTTAAAAAAACAAATGTCTATATTCAATATTATGGGCTCTACTCAACTTGCAAAATTGTTAATTTTTTTCAAACAAAATTGAATTTTAAAATTATTACGCAAAAAGTATTAAACCAGACTTAACGAAATGGACATGACGTTTTACTATGATTCGATGTTTTGTTCTGAAGGATCAAAAAAAAAAAAAAATCACGCAAGAAACTACGTTTTTTCTGCCTTTATTGTTTGTTTATAAGTATTTTGCAACAATCATAATAAATTTGGCATTTTTTACCTAACTCTATATTGTAGGAAATTTAATAAGGCATCTTTTATCTTTCTTCAATGCATATTACTGTCAAAGTAACTCGATTTCCAATAATGCCAGCCCACACACTATTCTTTGGAGTCCATTGAGTATATACTTCCCTCATCCAGTGGGGATTACTATCGGACCAATAACGACAGTTTTGTCGATTAACATGTACGTGTAAAATAAAGGTCGCTTTGGCGGAAAATAAGATATAATCTACAAATTTCTGTGGGGATAATTTTGTAAGGGTGACACTTATGAGCTTATGAGTGCATTAACTCTACACCTTAGGGGTCGGGCGAAACGACGCGGAGATGGTGGGCGGAGACTAACAAACTCCCACTACCACAATTTTCGTATAGCCGCATTAAAAATATATTTTATTTAGGTTCTTTCAAATTTGGTGTATCGATGCGATGTTGTTTCCTATTGCAGGCCTACAGGGGATAACGTTTTTCGGTAACTAGTTTTCACTTAAAGCAATGATCGATATACAACTATATATTTTTGCTTAAATGACATAAATTTATACACCATTTTAAAGGTAAGGAAATAATCTATGCCTCTACTGTAACGGTTTTTTGAAATATGAGTTGAGTTAAGGGAAAATAGTATCTAAACATAACCGATTTTAGGGTGACTTTCACTCAAGGAAATCTTAAAAACTAAATCCAATTTTTAAAAACTATTACAGCAGAAGCCTAGATTTAAGTATTGGCTTTCATATAGTTTTTGAAAATTATCGATAACTTATACCGTTTTTGAGAAAAAAATTATGCCCCGAACCCCAAATTGGATCCAATTTTCGCGGCGCGAATGGACAATTTAACAGAAGTCTGATGTATATCGCTTTCCGCTGCTACCTGCGCTGTAGAAATAAATGTATCCTCTTGAATTTTTAACAGTACATTTACTTTGGCATCATCGTCCAGATTGCCTCTTAGTTAGTAGACTTCTTAAATGTCCATTTCGTCGAAACTGTTTCTCTACTTTGCTTACTGTATCTTGACTTTTATGAGGTAAATTTGGATATTTCTCTTTAAACAATCGATCTACTTCCGGTTAAATCTATCTCCCTATCCTACCATCATTAATATTTCAATACATTCGTTTAAATGCCTAATTGCCGCATTTTGTAGACTTTTTGAAGCACTTTAATGTCATTAAGATTTAATTGCTACCAGCAAGTCAGTGAACGACATTGTCAATACCTTTAAAACAAGCCCTATAGCTAGGTACACTTTTTTTAATTTTATTGAAAATTTAATTTCCCTTATTACTCCAGTAACTGAAGACCTAAAAGTACACAAAGCTGTAAATAAATCTGTACAGTTTTCATTTGTGGCGCAATTCTTAGGTGTTTGCGGATGCTTTCGAGCGAGAAAAAGTTTATCACGATTCCGATTTGGGAATCCGCTGAAAATGGCACCCTAAAGTCCCAAAAATTAGTTTCCCGCGAATATCTGCCAAAATATGTGAACTAGAGAATTTTTGTTTAAACACAAAATGAAGATCACCTCGAAATCTACAAAAATGGTTCTTTAATTTTTTTATGCAACACCAATATTTTTCGTAAAAACGGCCATCGAAAAATCCTTAACACTGGATAGATGTGGTTAGTTGTGAGTCCGCGAGTCACTGGTGTGATGAATTTCCCTGATTTTAAAAAATTATTGGACTTTATTAAAAAGAAAAAGTACATTTAGAAACTAGGTAATCTAAGCTTTCAAATGATGTGCAGTAAAAAGCATTTCAATAGAGGATGAGTTTTTTCTACAGATTTTGTAGAACTCCGGAAACGGCTAAAAATGCAGATGGGCAAAAATTTTTTTATCAAAACGCAAAAAGGATGGTAAAGGAAATTTTTGGGATCATTGCTAAGGTCTCATTATAAAAAAGAAATGTTAATAACAAACCATTTTTTCAAAAAATATCAATAAATTAATGAGATACTCTCAAAATATAAAGAAAAAAAAATACCCCTTTTTTAATATTCTAGAAAAATTAGACTGGACCCAAAGTCATATGCAATGATTGGTTCGAGTTTTTTTATTCCGATGTACTTTAAATTATTAAAAAATGTACATGATTACCCGAGTAATGGAACAATTCGTCCGCCCGCTTATAAGTGAATCCATGAAGATAGCGGCATTCTAGCGTAGAGTGGCAATATTAGCGGAAAACCCATTTTTCGAGATTTGAGGGGCCATTTTCAGCCCTTTCCCACCTTTTAATGTTTATAAACTTTTTTCGCTCGAAAACATTTATTTACAGCTTTGTCCTTTTATTTATTGGACTATATGTAAAAATGGTTCAAAATGAACAAATAAAACTTGGCATTTTTAAGTGCACTTAAGGAAAATCAAATAAAACAGTTAGGTTGCTATTTAAAAAAAGTATAGTTGACAACCAAAACTACTTTTTGACTTACCCTGTATACTCACATTACGGCTTAAAAATGCGGGAGAAAAATACTAATTGACCTGTCCAACGGATTCTCCGAAAAGTCAGACAGTTTAATAATATAAAATTTATTCCATGTTAGATGTTCACACTGTATAACGTCCGTGGTGATACAATTACGTTGTCTAAAAGATGACGTGAAATGCAATATCTGCATGTTTCGGTAATTGGACATCGTTGCAGAACTGGGAAAAATGGGTTAATTATCTAAAAACCCGGCATTAATGGTATTGTCTGTCTCAAAGTATATCGTTATGGCTTTTGACGGACCATACCCTAATAAACCTTTAACGATTTTATTACCTATTGTTATTGGATAAACCCATTTGTTCATAAGGGCAGGGGTGGGCCAGTTATTTCTTGAGTATTAACCATTAGGCATATAAATATTTTGGCTAATATTTTAGTAGCAGTGTTAAATAACCATTTTTACTGTGCGTTTAGAAAAAGTTGTTTTACGAGAATATAACTATGTCGCGTCGAAATCATTTGTCATTAGATGCAAAACAGGTTGTGAAAAATGTGTTTGAAACTTTAATCAGTAGAGGTCTAATTAAACAAGAAGCTTTCAAAGAAACCTGTTTACTTACAAAAAATTAGGTAAGAATTGAACAAAAGAAAAAACGTGGTGATTTTCAATCTCACCGTATAAACAATAGTGGTCAGGACCTAATAAGAAAGAAAATATATTGCCTTTATGAAAGCGGAGTTATTCCTACCTTGGATAAACTGAAAAGAAGCTAGGCGAAGACAAAACCAATATTAGTATTAGCCGTGCCAGCCTCCACAGAATTGTTTGTAAAATGGGATTTAAATACCGCAAAATAGACAAAAGACAAGTAGTAATGGAATCGCACAAATTACGCACTTGGAGACTTAATTACCTTCAAGACATTAAAAGATATAGGTTAAAAAACAGATCCATAATTTACCTTGTTGATACATGGTTCAATACACACTACCCATATCCAAAGGATGGGTTGATTCCAGTCAAAACTGACAAAAGAAAGCACCTTCAAATAAAGGAAAACGCTTTACCATAATACACGCTGGTTCAGAAGACGGATTTGTCGCAAACTGCTTGCTGTTGTCTGCAAAGAATATTAAGGATTCTAGCTTGGATTATCATGAAGATACTAGTGCAGAACTTTTTGAAAATTGGTTTCAAAATTATCTTTTAAAAAATATTCCCAACAACAGTGTTATTGTCATGGATAACGCAAGCCACCACAGCCGTATGCTACACAAAGCACCAGCTTCATCATGTTCAAAAACTGAAATCCAGGAATATTTGTTAAAAAATGATATTTTTTTTCAATTCAGTTACAAAAAAAACGTATTTCTTGGAAGTCCTAAATTCATATGCATATGCATATGCAGGCTGGGACGTACTGTCTTACGGCTTCCTCCCGTATCACTGTATGTTTAATCCCATAGAGCATTTTGGAACCAAGTAAAATCAAAGATTAGAGCAGAAAATGTTACACCTACTTTAAGTCCCAGTGTTATTAATTTGATAAAAAATGTAATTACTAACATACCAGATGAGAGCCGGAAAAATTCACTACAGCACATTATAAAAATTGAGGACTCTTACATTTATATCCAAAACAACAAAAATCCTATTGTTATTATTCTCAATGATGACTCTGATGGTGAAAAAAAAAACAGATTTAGATATTTAGATTAAAAATATAATTCTGTATAGATAATGCACTTATAAATTTATAAAAACTTTGCATATATTTAATTTCTTAATGTAATTTTAAGATTATACTTACCTAAATAAACAAAAAATTATAAATATTTATATTATTAAGGTCCGTCCCTAATGTTCTGTCCTTTAATACCTACCGATCCGCAGTTTTATTGCTGTCGGCAGGTATAATCCATAAATGAAGGCAAGAGCTAACAAGGTATACTTTAAGACAGACTATACCTAGAAATTAGGGTTTGTACAAGCCTTTGTTATAGAGATAAAAAAACATATCAAAATATGCTGCAAGCAGCATATTGAAATCAAATGTATTAGTTTGCCTAATATATTACTCGACAGGCGACACCGCGGTCAACTTTATTCTAAGGCGCGTAATTTTTTATATTCACACTCGGACATCTGAATTTTTGTATTCATACCATAACATAAGGCAATTATCAGTTAACTATTTAAAAACTTAAAGGTTAAGGTCACATAAAAACCATAAAATTTATATTTTTACCTTTTATTTTAGATACATGAAAAATTAATTTCTTATGGACTTAAACCTGTATCTGTTTTCTTTTTCTAAAAAAAATTAAGGTTTTTTATTTAGCTTTTAAATACAAAATAAATGATTTATGCTAAAAATCTAGAGTACAAAACTTGCTACTAAATATATTTTTTTAAATATTAATGCCTTCAACGAAAATTTTCCACGCAAACTTATAAATTACCAATTGTATTTGTAGGATTTACTTCTATAATTAAAGTTTATTAATTTAACTTCCTTATTTTATAAATATAAAGCCCCATAGTGCTATAAGTCGTGATAAATAAATGTAATAAACCCGTCTACCTAAAAAATAAAACTAAGAAAACATTTTAAGAACCTTCAGATCGCCTTGGCAGATAATTTATGTAAAATAATAATAAAGATAAAGCCTGAAAATTTCACATTAAGTTACATGTTACGGGCAAAGCACAAAAAAGTATTTTATCTCGAAAACGAATCTCATTTTTAATCCTTGTCTAGAAAAAATCATAAAAGCGTGAACGTATAATCAAGAAGAAATTTAATACATCGTAAAATCCATGGGGGCCTTTTGCTACACAGCCCCTCCCATATCTCTTTCAGAGTTAATGATCAATAGTAGTTCCCAAAACCGTTTGAAACTCAATATAATGCTTTTAGTTTCGCTGCTATCTAAATCATTAATTTTTAGCTCAGTCATTATTTTTCTCCGAACAAACAGTGTAATTAAGAAAAAGTACGGCCTAAATAAACGTGCCTTATAAATAATAACTTCGAATAATTTATTCAATAGAGTAATAAATTTATTTTATTTTTATAAAGAATGGCTAATCGTTTATTTATTTAAAACTGTGAATAAAGCCTTAAATTAGCTTTATGTTTATTTAATTTTCTTGTTTTTACAGTTTTTAATAATTAATCCTTATAAAGCCTTCATAATATGTACTTTAACCTTTAGCTATCGACGTGGTTTTTTTGTCACACTAGTACCGAAGTGGGGCTTGAGAGGCTGCCTGTACAACACTGAGTTTTAAATAAAATAGGTATAATAAACATCAAACTATAGGTCAATCTTGGGATCTACAAATGAAAGAAATGAAAATTGGTAATAATCAACTTTATTAAACTTTGAAATTATAAGTCTTTTAATCTTTGGTTCCGTTTTTAACTAAAAAATGGCACTTTAGAAAATAAAAATAAAATAAAGAAATATTACTTCTTAGGAACCATAAATTATATATTTTTTTTAACTTAAAAGTTATATATATCATAAGAAATAAATAAAAATTAACTGGTATTTTTGAATTATAAAAAAATGTCCAATAGCAAAATTACTCAAAATCGGAGCACACTTGCAAGAGTAACATTGATGTGTGGATTTTCTATTTAGTTTAGGTGGACAAGATACACAAATTTTTCTTGTTTTTTCTTTGTTGATTTCACCTGGAACTAAATCTGGCGTATCAGAACCGAGTATTCTGGCTAAACTCATACCGAAGTTCACCAGGCAAGCGTAAGTTGAAGACCCTTCATATATTGTTTCCAAATAATGTACGGATCTTTTTCATCACTTTCTGTCAAATTGGAAGTGAGTACTCGTAAAATAATATTATGTTATGGTATTCTGACTGAAGATCGATTTGAAGGAGTTTTTGACCACTTATTTTGTTTTTGCCTCTAAAATTACTGAGCCTAGAAAGCGGGGCGTTTTCGTCTTCTGACGAGGATTAGGAAATATTTTCCGTCTGAGGTAAGGGCGGGGTTGTAGCCTCCACATCAGATATATCAGTATCAGTACATGTATAATGATCGCTCATTTGTGGTTTAAAATCGTCTCCGTCTGCAATCATGTTCTCAACCAAAGCCACGTCTTTTTTATTCTGGAGATCTATATGACGACGTGGTCTTTTGGAATAACGTTGTTTATCTGTATTCACCGGCACTACTACCACACTCAACGGCGTCGGCGCAAGTAAACTCCCAGCTACTGACAAGCACGGGTCTCTCCTACGCGGGGAAGGGGTAAAACTAACAACTTGTCAACCCGCCACGGCCTCACAGGACCCAAGTTGGTACTTAAGGGTTAGGCAGTATGATAAGTAACACTGGAATACATTAGGTACAAGTACTGTTAAACTGTATTTTATAAAAGTCAAAGAACATTGACCAATAAAATTTTTTATAACATTATTTTTTATCGATATTTCAATTTTTTTATCTTTATGTCAGCCCACGAAGGCTTGTATGGAACCTAAGTACTAGGTACCGTAGATGTCGGTTTTTTAAATGTTTAACCCAGTTTTATCCCACGTTTCACGCTATCCAAGCACCTAAACTTGCAGATATTGCAAAACACGGCACCTTTTAGAAAATGCAGTAGTGTCACCACGAACGGTATACAAACAATCCCCATTACCCTTCTGGGTAATATCATCCTTGCAGGACCTACAGTTTAACGTGGGTCACTCCTCCGTGCCTGGCATTACTTAACTTTGAACTGCTAAATTCGCTACGCAATGAGAATTAGGAAAGTAAAGATTTTTGAACACGAGGGACACCGAAATGCCAGAAGCAGTAAATGAACCTTAAAACTGATTTTGCTACCCTTGAGGTTTCCCTCCACCCAAATTTTAAAATTTTCTTGTTTATCAAGTGCCAGGTTTTACACCTTTTGAATGCCTAATAGTAACAAACTCCATGATTTTTCCGCAACAAAATATGAATAAAAATATAAAAGTTTAACCAATGCTAGTTTAACCAATAACAGGTTTGCTGTTTGACATCTTGCTATGACAACAACCTAATTTTTTCGCAAATATTTCTACCTAGGTGTAAGATTAATAAGTGGAAATCTTTCCAAACGATTAACTACAGAAAACTTGTCACTCCACAGTCCACTTTCTTTTGTTATAATAAAGCTTTTTTTGTTTTTTTGGTATGCGTATTAGTATTTCATTCATTCATTACTTTTCCCTTATTTTAGTAAAATTTAATTGTAAAACGGGTAAATAATCATATATTTAGATTATTTTTAAATCATTACAAGGATACAAAAAAATTCGTACCTGGAGAAAATGATTTATGCTCCAAGGGGTATAGTAAAAACCGGGTTAGGTAAAAATTTTACCTCCCTAAGGGAGGAAAGTGCTGTTTTCTACCCTAGGTCAGGGGTTAAAAACGGTACTTTCTAAGAAGGTAGTAGAAAAAGTTATTTAGATAACCAATAAAGATTACTTCTTTTATGTATGATGTGGTTTCTAAATGGACGTGGCAAAGTCGAGGCCATTCGAAAATCTCCGAACACATGAAAGTACTGTGACATTGTGTGATGTACTAAATATTTGCTTTTTCTGGTACATATTACAATAATTTTAAGTTTTTAAAGTTAAATGAAAATAATGGTGAAAAGCTCGTATTACCTGTGAAAAAATATATTCATAGCAACGATTTAAATACATTTTTACTTATCTTTCAGTATAAAGTCTGACAGATTATCAATTTTATTTAATAAAAATTGTGTATTTAGCTGTTAAAATGTCAAAAGAAAGAGGTATTGAAGCAGCAGCTAAAATTGCTTGTACTTCACTTCTACCAGACAAATCGAAGTTGAGTTACACCCAAATGCATGAAGCATTTATAAATTGGCTTGCCAACAAAACCGTTTACTATATTGACGAAAATGACACGCTAGCTATTTCCAAGAAAAATCGCAAGATTTATCACCATCGATGCTATGGTCAGTTTATTCCATGCAAAAATTAATGATTTCCATAAACAAGAATCAAGATATTTTAGAGTTAAAAAAGCTTATTGCCCTTATTAAAAGAAAAAACGATGGTTTTGAGGTTAGGAAGTGAAAAAATTTTAAAAGAAAAAAATTACTAAGTTTTCAATTGACGTTCCTGATAACTTTGACTCGGCAATAAAGGTAATATCAATTATGGCAGAAGCTGGGGTATGCCGGGCACAGGCGAACATAAAATGAAATTACAAGACGTAGAAGCCATGAACGATGTAGCTATGGTTAAAATTCTTGAAACTAAAAACAACGTTAAAAGAAGTTTTGTTCTAACCAACGATAATGAAAATTTTATATCTATGTGGAATTAATATGCAATTATATTAAACTAAGACCCAAAAACACTCAAGACGAGCACTTATTTTATCGTCATGAACGAAGTAAATGTGTAAATCAAGTTATTGCTAGTCACACTGTTTCAAATTTTCCTAAGAAAATAGCAACATTTTTGAAACTGAAGAATTTCAACGAATACACTGGCCATGCTTTTCGACTACTTTATTGGCTATTGCTTTAGGAACACTTTAGAATTAAAGAGACTTGAAGGTTGGAGGTCTCTTTAATTTAAAAAAATCTTGCAGTTTCTTTTTCTAATTGTTCAAATTGCACTATTACTGTTAATATCAATAAATGTTGTTCAAATATTAATGTCCGACTGGTATATTATTTGACAAATAATAATATTATGTCAAAGTCAGTTAAATACGAAATATTACCCTCGGGCGTTATTTAAAAAAATAACGCCCCAGGACCTACAAATTTACCAATAAATAAACAATAAATTATCTTCATTTAAGCATTTATTACGAACATAGAAACATACTTACACAATATACTTATCATAATAAAAATTATTTTTTAAAGTAAAACGTACAATTTTCAAACTAATCGGAAAATTCCACATTTCCATACCACACCGCTGTGTTGCTTGAAGTAATACTTTTCCCAACTACAAGGGAAGCATTAGCCAATTTGGAGCTTTCACTATCATCCACGTACCCTCGTGCTACCGAAGAACTCTTCCAACCTCCTAACCTCATTAATCTCTCGGAACTACCTCCCGCATCAGAATGAATTGTTGCCGCTGTACGTCTTAAACAATGACCTGTGTACGCCTTATAATAAGGTAAACCCAAATATGTAGCAATATTAAAGAGTATATTTTTAAACGTATTTTTACCTATACGCTGCACGCTGCACAGTACATCGTTCATCACGATAGCACAAAAAAACCTATCACTAGGTGCACTTTTAGGTCGCAAAGACACATAGTCCCGAATTAACTTTGTTGCGCACATTTCACTGTCATCAATAACCAAAAAGCTCCTTGCTTGCCCATTTTTACTTTGTGGAATGTCAATAAATATATGCTGACCCATATCACGCACATCGGAAAACTTTATTTTCACAAGCTCGTCTCTTCTACAAGCTCCAAATACACCTATCACTAATGCAACTTTATCTGCCAAATATTTTTCAGTCGGTGCTTCTTTCAAAAAAGTTATAACTTGTTCGCGAGTCAGAACCTTCGACTTTTTAGGCTGATAATTTCTTCCAAGTTGCTTTAGGAACTGTTGCAGAGAAATCAACTTTTCATTACTTCTTATGAACTATTAATTCTTTACGTTACATTGAAAACTTTGTCCAAAGGGAATTTGGAGAATATGACTCTGACAAATCTTGAAAATAAGCCATCAAAACGGTTTCCTCCACACGGTCCACGCAGTGTGCCATCGGCCAGGCCTCAAAATGGAAATATTCTTTCTCGTAAATCCGCCTAGTTTTTTCTGGCACAAGCGCATGCTCAGCTTTAGCAGCTTTCACTAAAATATCTTGGGGGAGATGGGTATTTTCCACTACTTTGGACATTTTTATGTCTAATCGCAAAATTATTTTTTATGTGCTGTCTTATTGACAAATAACTTACAACCTTGGTTACCACAATTACGTTTCGACAATTTTTTCAGGTAAATGCTAGTACTTGATTTGGTTTAAACTAATACATTCAAAATTCATTCAAATTTTTCTCATATAAAGAATATTTAGTCGGACATTAAACGTTGAAGGCACCACGGGTATTAAGGATAATAACGCTTTCGGTCAACCTATATCCCTCGGGCCAAAGGCCTTCGGGAAACACACCATCGACCTCAAGCGTTATTATCCTTATAATACCCTTGATACCTTAATAACTATAAATTGCTGTAATGCACACTTCTTGTTTTTTAAATAAATATTAAAACTTGCTATGTGTTTGCGGTTTTCGTTTGCTAGCAATGCATAGCGACCAGGTAATACGAAAGTTTACTTTCGTTATCATAGTCTAGGAAACAAACCATTTTGCCTCGCAATTTTTTCACAGTGCATGGAATGATTTGACATTTTGACAGTAAGTAGGAAATAATCCAAGGATCAAAATCTATATCATGCCGAAGGGCGCCTTTAGCTTTGGGATGGTTGCCAAACCATCTCCGGGATGGAAATTTCTTTATATATTTTGATCAGAGAAATTGATAGAAAAATGATATTTAAGCAAAATATTTTCATTGGTTTTTTGTAAAATGCATACTTTTCAAGTTATTCCGATTGAAAGTCGGAGTTTTTCGTCGATAAAATCAACGTTTTTAATCGATTTTTTGCAAATAACTCGATAAGTATGCATTTTATCAAAAACTGTAAATAACAAAATTGTAGCTTTTAAAAACGAATAAAATGGTATTTTTGTAATTGCTGTGGGACTAATATAAATCAAGTTGTAGTTTGTTAAAAGTTAGCTGTTATTTATCAAACACAAAATTTCAGAGTTTCAAAGGCAAATAACGCAAAATTTTTCGAGGAAAACGAATAATAACTTTTTTAAAGCATTTGTAAAGATCTTTTTTTAAAAAAGGTATGTATCATAAAATTTGAGTGAGTTATAATTAAAATAAGGTGAGACCAAAATTTTTTGAGTGCAAAAATCTTCGAAAACAACCCTCTAATTACCACCCAAATTAAAATGAGTCGTACTTTTTTTCAGTTCCCTTTATCCCGTATTATAAATACATTTTAAAATTTTAACCGACTTAAATTGCTAAACTTTAAAAAATGAAGCCGCAAATGAAAATCAAATTTCAGAATTATAATAAAAAATAACCGTTTCTTGAAAATAGCTCGAAAACTAAGGGAGATACGTAAAAATTACTTAGGTATCAAAGTGTAGCTTTTCGAATTACAAACATTTTGCTTTTTTAAATATCCTGTATGACGGAAATTAACCTTCCGTTATTTAAGTGCGGACTGAGAGTCCGCACGGCCGAAAATTGGCCGGTAATTTTTGAACAATTCCGGGTAGGCGGCTGTAACGCTGAGTAGCTGTTGCGGTTGGGGGCTCTAACTTAGTGTTGAGTGGTAAACAGAGTAGGGTGCTTCGTGTTGGAGTTAGGCTCTTATGCGGACTCTCACTCCGCACGTTAGTGTTTATGTTAATTTTTTAAAGTAAAATGTTTAATTAATTTTTACTTTTGGCAAATTAATAAACCTAAATATTCGATTAAAAACGTAAATATAAATTACGAAAGGGAACAACAATTTCTTCGCCAACTCTTCGATGAGGTTGAGACTGATGACGAGCCACGTGACGACGACTCGAGTTTGCAGGATGATGCTGAAGAAATTTAAGATCACAACATGGATGACGAGCAAAATATTGATGATCCAAACAACATCTTGGACTACATCTGTAGTGACTGTTTGGTTGGTGAAAGTGACGAAGATTGACCATACTATTTTAATCAGTTAGAGTTTAGGTTAAAAGTTTTATTATTATTTTTTTTTTTTGAAATGGAATTATTTTTGTTGAAAGTTCGTTAGAAATTCTGTTTTTGTTTTAGATAATGGTATGTTTTATATGTTTTCGATTTATGTGATTTTTGTAATTTAAAAATTGTTAACAGGATTTTCATCTCTATTTTTTATTAAAGATTTTCTGGACTTTTGAATTTTACATATTTTACAAATTTCCACCAAGACTGATTTGTTTATACAAGGTTTTTCATAATTTTTCAATGAAAAAAATATGCGGACTGTGAATCCGACGTTAGTATTTATTTCACATAGGTCCACGTTAGTAACGGAAGGTTATGTGAGATATAAACGTGTAAAACGCGTGTGTAAAGACGAGAACTACCTTGTTTCAGCCCTTTAAACTCACCTCTTTAAAAAATAAGCGTTTTAAACACTTTTAATATATAGGATCTTATAGGTTCTGAAAAAACCAGCAAAATGGTTTTTTAAAGAACTTTTTATCACAAAAACTGATGGAGTTATGCTTAAAAAACCAATTTTTTGGAGCATTCTTAAATCGATTCGATGCATTTTTTTAAAATCCGCGGTATTGTATACTTTATTGCATTGTAATATTGTAAGGGGTGGATTTTGGAGAATTAAAAGTTGCAAAATAAAATGAGTAATACTTTTGAGCAGTCACATTTTTTAATTACAACTCTGTGACAATAATATGTTAATTTTTTAGGGTAAACATTTTTTTAATTAAATCATAATAAGGGTTGATTTGAAACAAAATACTACTTTTTCAACAGTATTAGAAGAAATTATTTCCGTACTATTTTTCAAACCACATAATTTACATAAATTTAATGACTATTAAAAATGGCTATATACTCTTAAAGGTTAAAGTCGAACTATTCTCCAATTTATGAATATGCCATTAATGTGGAGTATTAGTTAACGGTCTTCTTTAAATTAAATACAAGTTTAACGTATAATTCGACAAGAATTAATCCTCGAAGATTAAAGTTTGCAGCCACCAAGGTGTTAACACTTTTATAAACTCGTATAAATAAAGCAATAAAATTAATGACGCCAGTTAAAACTACAAACTGTGCGTGAGTAATAATCCGTGTAATAAATTTAAAATATAATTCATGTCAGTGCACTATTATCTTTTATGTCTTGTATGTAATTATGTATTTACTGAGGTCGTCTATTTCTTAATAAAATATTATGGTGTAATTGTCCTTACATACAATAAAAAAAGCGGTTTATTGGAATAATTAAATTTATCTTGACTTATGTTGGCGGTACAGCAATTTTTATATAAGTTGTATAATTGTTTGGCAACAAAAAATATATAAGGCAGTTTTTTGGTTAATATAGGTAATGGTTCAAAGATTTAAATAAAATGTTAAAACTCTTATTTATATTTTCTCATCACTTTTATTTACTGCTTAAATTTACAAATAAATTTTTATGTTTTTACCTAGCTTTGTCTAAATTATGTAGAATGAATGACAAAAAAAGGTAAACACCCATTAATATACTATATATTTATATATACATACATACATATATATATATATATATATATATATATATATATATATATATATATATATATATATATATATTATTATATATATATATATATATATATATATATATATATATATATATATATATATATATATATATATATATATATATATATATATATATATATATATATATATATATATATATATATATATATATATATATATATATATATATATATATATATATATATATATATATATATATATATATACATACAGTGTGTCCCAAATGAGTGGGGAATGTATGGGGATCGTAAAAACCAAGATATATAGAAAATCGGTTAAATGGGGAAAGTTTTGGACAATTATGTTAATTAGCTAATTCCGTTATAGCTATGTTCGCGAACCCCATTTCTGTAAAATATCTGTTCAGCTTATCTATTTTGCCAATTACTAATATTTTATTGTTAAAAAAAAAGACGTTTGCCGGAATCAAGGCCAAGTGAGAAAATATTTGATTTTTGAAATAATTGAGGTTATAAACTCTTAAATTATAACATGTTATACATTGTTGAAATCAGAATAAAAAGCACTATTAATTTATAACATGTTATACATTGTTGAAATCAGAATAAAAAGCACTATTTGGCTGCGTAAAAATCTAATATGGTGTCCATATGAAAAAATAAAGTTGATGATGATTCTAAAAACCCAAAACGTAGAAAATAAAAATTGACTACTCGGTCATATTCTACAAAAAAAAAATACTTTGAAGAAATTTTTACAGATTTGAAAAATTTTCACTTATAAAATTAATATGGCCGATTTTGGGAAAATGAAATTTTGCTTGTCAATATATGACCTAAAAATTGGTTAGGAATTTCGATAGGGTTATAATTAGAAAAATGTTCGTTTTTTAATTCTGCATCTAACGACCTAAAAACATACAAGGGCTTATATTTAAAATAAGAAAAATAAAGTGCTTTTAAATTTGAAGAGTTTGGACACCCTGTACAGTTCGAATTAACCCAACATGACATAAGCGACTGATATAACGTTACTTAATGAGTTTCTTGTTTAATACTAATCAAGCACTATTGGTGCTTTAATTAATTTTTTAATCCAATGGTGCAAAACAGTTTTTTTTATATTTTTTTTTTCTAAAATTACTAAACAGGAAAATAGATGACCACAAGAGGTATCTAAATATGTAAAAAAATACACAGTGTTCCATTTAAAAAAATGCACCATCATGACGTCACACTTTTTTGTGATACCCTGTATATCCAAAATTATTTATCTGAAACGCACCGTAGGTTAAAGGTAACGTCAGCAAAATATGAAAATTTTAAATTAAATAATAAATGAGCTACATAGGAAGGGCGGTGAGCTGCAGGACCCTGTATATTATATATATATATATATATATATATATATATATATATATATATATATATATATATATATATATATATATATATATATATATATATATATATATATATATATATATATATATAATATATATATATATATATATATATATATATATCATATATATATATATATATATATATATATATATATATATATATATATATATATATATATATATATATATATATATATATATATATATATATACGTCAAGTCTACAATTGACCCTCATTTACAGTAGTACCTAAAAGCTAATGAATAGCACCAAGTCAGCGGTCTTAACAATATTGTCTTTTAAAATATAGTACTTTAAAATAGGGTTTTAAGAAGATTCTTTGAGGTCACTTACTAAGAGGGTAAACTAGAAAACACTGCGCTACCTTTTGTGTCGCCCTGTAGAAACATAAAAAATGCATGAAATTTATTTTCCTGTATTTTGCATTACATATCCTTGAATTTTTAAGATAAGCGAGATATTTTTGGAACACTGAATTTAAGTGTTTTACAGACTGTATTAATATAGAGAAAAATTATTGCCGTAATAATTTATTTTTATATAAATAAAATTGGATCCTATAAGTATTAAGAGTCACAAAGTGGAAATGATACCATAGGTCTGGAGTTTTTTCCCATAAATCAACGTTTTTTTGTACCTAAATGCGTAATTTTATAGTTTTCTTTAATTTGTTATTTTCTTTCTTTTAATAACTTTCGTTTTGGCCTTTGAAAAGTTGACAAACGTTTTGAAAGCTACAAAGCCAAACGAACGCTGATCGCGCGGAGAATCCGTGTTTTAACTCCAGTAGACCAAAGGGGAACTCACCCTACCATCTATAAGTAGCGTATACGTGATTTTAACGATGATTCTTAATGGTAACTTTTTAAATTACACATAAAAGTAGATGTTTGGTGGTGCTAAAGCAAGGAACCTTGACAAAAACTAGTTATATCTATTTAGTTGTTTTTCACTTCCGAGTAAGATTTTTTGTTAATGTTTGGATGATTTATTTGTGGTTTGCAGTCAAAACGATGGAATTATCCTTGGAATGTGCTTACTAACTAGACACCCGATGGGAGCCCGACACTTTTTATGTTCTATTACAATTTATTCATATATCTTAATTAATATTTAATTAGTAGCAAATGAGTCACCCTAACAAGCTTTTCAATAAAGACACAAATATCCCATTACCATGACCTACACTCTAAGCATCATTAATTTTCCAACATAATGGCAAAGCCCAATAGCCCTCAAGAATGAATAATGCTAGTTATAGGTTATAACGGACGCCATAAACCATATCTTTTCGAAAATTGCTCGCCATGCCGGCGAATTCCTGGGGCTCCGGACTCCTGCCGTTAATTAACGACAGGCGAACGGTTTATGGAAGTCGTAGAGAAAACGTGGCTGAGATGGCATCTCGTGGTACACCGTAATTTGCAACGCCTTCGGAAACCGTAATTAGAGTGCATAGAATGGAGATCTGTTGTACTTTAGCCTGTGTCCGTTTTTTGTTGTTGGTTTGGCCGTGCAGATGTTATTTTAAATACACATGCACATAAAACAATTTGTGTGCCCACTTAAAATATCCAAACTTACTATTAAAGTAATAACATACGAGTGAAATACTGAAATAAAATGCACTGGTCCGGATATGATTATTTCCAGTACAATTGTATAATTGGACTTATTTTAGAGTTTGAGCCAAACTTCGTTATTTTTTAAACTTCAAAAAAATTAAATATACGTATATTTAAGGACGCGGTCTTCCAAATTTATTTTTTCTACTAATACATGCCTGTGGCAAAAATGATTACTTAAAATAAAACAAATAAATTAATGGTGGGATTGGGTAATTTTTAAATAAATCATCTATAAATAATTTACATATCGTCGGCTTCGGATGAAAATAACCTAAGTCACATAGACCAAATTTTACAGGAGGGAGATAAAACTGTTTCATTTAAATATTTTTTGCCTATTAGTCTTTTGGACAAAAAATATTGTTCTTGTAATAATTTTGTTCTAAAATTTACTTAATCCATTTATTTTGATTTTTATTTAGTCGTGACAACGGTGACTTAGGCCATTTTCCTTTTAATCTGAGCAAGCATAGAATTCAGCCATATTTTTATTTTTGTCCTTCCGCCCTTTGTATGTATTTAATAAACATGATACGATTTTTAAGCGATGAGTTACGTTTGACTTAACAAGATGACAGTAAAATCTTAGTTTTGGAAAAAACTGAACTTAGGCCATTTTCTTCCAAGACCGACGAATATTGTATTTTAGTGACATGACACACAACATGATTTTATTATGTGATATATATATATATATATATATATATATATATATATATATATATATATATATATATATATATATATATATATATATATATATATATATATATAATTATAATTACAGAATAGGTAAGTAAACAATTGTGTCATACTTAAAACTTTTTAAAAAAGCAAAAACAAAATCATTGTTACGTTTTGCTTCGTAAAGACAACAAGGCCCTTTAAAACACCAATTTTTTTTTATCTTGGAACCATCTACAAAAGCTAAAAGCCTAAGTACTAACGTACTGTGGGTGTTTTAAGTGTGGTAAGATGGAGTTTATTTACAGGGAACTTAAATCTTTAAAGATTTGAATCAGAAGGGAAAACATCTGCGTGTAGCAACCCCTTAACTAGATTTTTACGAAATGGTATATGTCACGAAGCGCCTTTGATAATAAATGCTAACAATTACCTCAACTAAGTTCTATCTCCGCTTAGCCATTGATGACATTTTTTTACGTTTAAATTTATAGTAGATTCAGTATCAGATATTTACATTATTGATAACACCATTCTACAAAAAAAGTATCTGATCCAGAGATGTGATATACAGGGTGTTACAGAATGTTGTGAGGAAAATTTAGGGGCAGATTGTACATCCAAAAATATGAGAAAAAGTTCATATAAACATGGGTCCGAAAATGCTTAGTTTTTATGATACAGGGTGATTAAAGTTTTTTGTCTTTTATAGTTTATTTCATATTTCTCGAAAACTCATGTAGATATTAAGATGAGTTTTTGTACTCGCAAATGTATAAATATAGGTCACATTTACATGTACAAAATTGTTTTCTAGGGCACTTAGATCAGTGGCGTTCGTGTTGGTCAGTACTTATTTTTAGCGAAATAAACTCTACGCCACTGTTTTTTTCAAAAATTAGTGCTGCTTTCTTAAAGCCATTTTAATTACGCTTAAAAAGTATCTCCTGGACTTTTTCGTTCTGATTTACCGTTTTCGAAGTAAAACTAAAAGTACACTTAGCTGTTTCATGTTTTTTTTATAATTTTATTATTTTATTTGTACTAATTGTTCAGGAACAATGTTATCGATTTTAAGTTAAGATCAAATGCTGTAAATGGCTGCCCTCTGCGTTACTGCATGCTGTAAATCGCATTCGAATATTTCTTCTGCCCCTTCGAAATATTTGAGTACTCCGGCGAAAACAGCTTATACGGATACGGATTAATAAATTAATTTTTATTCTGAAAACGGTAAGTCAGGACGAAAAAGTCCAGAAGGTACTTTTTAAGCAGAATTCAACTAGCTTTAAAAAAGCAATAATAATTTTTGCGAAAACCAGTGGCGTACAGTTTTCTTCGCTAAAAATAAGATCTTACCTGCATGAACGCCACTGATCTAAGTCCCTTAAAAAATAATTTTGTACATGTAAATGTGACCTATAATAATGTATTTGCGTGTAGCAAAACTTATCTTAATATCTCAATGGATTTTCGAGAAATGTGAAATAAACTTTAAAAGGCAAAAAACTTTAAACACCCCGTATCATAAAAACAAAGCATTTTCGGACCCATGTTTATATAAACTTTTTTCATATTTTTACATGTAGAATCTGCCCCCAACAACATTCTGTAACACCCTGTATAGTTTTCAAAATATTTTTGCCTTCCAAGTACTTAGCCGTGGCCAGAATTTGGACATTAGGTCACAATTTTTTCCTAACCTTAAAAAGCAGGTCTAAAACTCCAAATATACAGGAGAAATCACCAGTAAAAATAAAGAAAAAAATTGTTTTTCCAAATATGTATTTATTAAAAAAAAACATGAAAAATAAAAATCCACCCTCAAAATTGTTGTGTCACGGGACGTTTTTCAAAAATCCTCCCGCTTTATTGGATTCGCCATTATGAATTATAAAAATCTAATCCCAAATTCCTCTTCAATGACCTTTAAAACCCCCATAAACCAAAACTGGCGTACATCGGAAGTGTTTTGAAATTTGGTTGACCATATTGGACCGGCCATCTTGAATTTTGAAAATCTAACTTTTAACTCGTAATAAGCTACCAACAAAATACCCGCATACCAAAATTGGCGTAAATCGGTTAATTTCAGGAAAATATTTATTTCTTTGAGGTTATAAATAAACGTCACATGACGCATTAAGTCTGGGTTGATTTTTATTTTTTATGGTTTTTTCGGGGGTATTCTAGTGCATTTAATTTTTCCGGAAAAATTCGGAAAAACGAGTTTCTACGTAATTTGTTTTAAAAAATAGCATGAGCGAGAGTGGTTTAAAAAAGACGAGGATTTTTCCACTTTCGCGAATGCTATTTGTTAAAACAGATTACTTAGAAACGAGTGTTCCAATTTTTTCACAGGAATAATTAGATGGACAAGGGATATTTGGTAAGATTATTTCCTGAGTTAAATAAACATTTTATTTTAATACAACATGTTTTTTTTTATTAAAAAATTAAGAACGTCTTTTGTCCATTTTGACAGTTCATTTCTTCCAACAGGAAAACATTGTGACCTTAGGGCCAAATTCTGACCACAGATTCGTGTTTAGGGGTAACATACATCGAAAACCACATATCACATTACTGGGTCCGCTACTTTTTTGGGGATTGGTGTATTTTTTTTATTAGTTCCTGTGTGAAACCAACTCCCCTTCATTTAATTTCAAAAAATTCTTTTTCGGAGCTCGGAGCGATGATTAATGAGTTTTGTAAAAAATAAAGAAAAATTGTTTTGTGACGTTAATGACCATTTAATAGCGCCTCGTCGATACACTTTTACTTACATTGACATCTTGGAAACCACGATACATAGAAAATCGGTTAAATGGGGAAAGTTTTGGACAATTATGTTAGTAAGCTGGCAAAGCTTTTTAGTGAAATATCTTGAAAACGAAAAAAAATTTGCAAAAAAAGTATTCTTGGTTTTCGATTCAGAATTAAAAAATTAATTTGGTTCTTCATTTTTCGCCTCTACTTACCAATCACCCTGTATATAGACAAATACTTTTAGCTTTGCCGAGCTTTTACGAGGCGCTATTTAAATGGTCATTAATGTTTCGAAACAATTTCATTTTATTTTTTACAAAACTCATTAATCATCGACATGAGTCCCAAACAAGGATTTTTTGAAATTAAATAAAAGGGAGTTGGTTTTACACAAGAGCTAATAAAATCACAAAAAAGTAGCGGACGCAGTAATATGAAATATACGAGTAGTTTTTGATGTATTTTAACCCCCTTAACACGAGTCCATAGTCAGAATTTGGCCCTTAGATCACAATGTTTTCCTAACATCAAAAATACAGAACATTTGTTTTTTGTTTCAAAAATTTACATTAATTAGAAAAAGACCATAAAAAATAAAAATCAACTCCGAATTAATGTGTCATGGAACGTTTATTTATAACCTCAAAAAATAATTATTTTCCTGAAATCAACCGATTTACGCCAACTTTGGTTTACGGGTATTTTGGGAGTCGCTAATTATGAGTTCAAGGTCAGATTTGCAAAATTCAAGATGGTGGGTCCAATAGGGTTGACCAAATTTCAAAACTCTTCCTATTTCGTCAGAATTTGGGGTCATATTTTTAAAATTCAAAATGGCGGGATGATTTTTGAAAATCACTTCCGCTATATTGAATCCGTTATCCTAAATTTTGCAAATCTGACTTTAAATTCTTAATCAGCGACACCAAAAACCCCCATAAACCGTATTTGGTGTAAATCGATTGATTTTTGGAAACTAATGATTTCTTTGAGGTAATTACAAAATCGTCCCGTGTCACAACAATTCTGAGGGTGGATTTTTATTTTTCGTGGTCTTTTTCTAATAAATATATATTAAAAAAAAAACAAATTTTCTTTATTTTTACTGTGATTTCTCGTGTAAATTTGGTGTTTTAGGCCCTGCTTTTAAAGTTAGGAAAAAATGGTGACCTTATGTGCAAATTCTGGCCACGGATCCGTATTTAGAAGACAAAAATACATTGAAAACCATGTATCAGATACTTTTTTATAAAGTGGAGTTATCAATGATGTAAATATCTGATACTGAATCAACTATCAAATCAAATGTAAAAAAATGTTTGTCATCAGTGGCTAAGCGGTCATAAAACTTATTTATGATGCAAACTAGAATAACATTATTTCAAATTTTCTGTTTTAATAAAAAAGTATGTACATTTATGCAAGAGATTATTATTATTATTATTATTATTTTAACCCTTATATACGATAGTCAAAAGATAATTTTATCTAAGAACAAGGCCGCCGGCAAGGGGGTCAGTGAGGGTCCGTTGACCCCCCTGAATTTATAAAAGTTACTTAAAATCAACCAGTTTCTGTCTAAATCCTTAAATTTTACAATATAGCCTGAGAATTTAAATAAGTATGATTATTATGTAGTAATTAAAGTTGTGGTAATTTATTGTATATTGTATTTGTAATTCAATTATTTCTAGTCTAGTAAATTGACTTAAACTTTTTTACCCCTTTACAGTTTTTTCTGGCGGCGGC
Source organism: Listronotus oregonensis (assembly GCA_019359885.1). NCBI lineage: Eukaryota > Metazoa > Arthropoda > Insecta > Coleoptera > Curculionidae > Listronotus > Listronotus oregonensis. Next base: position 38,200 of record JAHBCN010003355.1, on the reverse strand, counting down.
CCTGTCTAAGAACACTTTAAGTTTATTATTAGGAAAAGAACTAATAAAAGCAACTAGAGGCAATTAAATAAGCGATACTGGAGCCAGACAAAACTTACAAATAATAGTAATCCATTTTTCATTATTTACGATCAACAAAACAACCCGAGGATACAAATTGTATGAGACTTCGACCCAATGTCAAAAACTTTCGAAGTTAAAAATAATTGATGAGATAAGGCTTCTATTGTATATTCTTTCCAAAACCTTTGGGACGTAAATAATTATTAAGTAAAACGAGATGGGCGTCCAAGATAGGCAAAATTCCTTAAGATATAAAGGTTCTTAAAATAACTTAATATGTTGCTTGCCGTTATTCTACCAACTAATGGGCATAACACACTAGACAAAATATTATTATCAAATATCATCATCGCGATTTTTTTTGGCATTTTAAGTTCACTAAATAACAAAAAAAGTGTTTTTAAAGAAAAATATCTTATGATATATGTATCTATATTTCTGTCTCTTTATTTTACAGTAACTAACAAAAATTAGTTTGAAGAAAATTATCACTCTAAAAAATGCTTAGGGTCTATCTTATTGAGAAAACGCGAAGAACCAAATTTGATTTTAAAATTGCTTTAAAAAAGACTAAAGAGACGACTGATTGCTCCGTTACTTTGTAAGAGTGAATTTTTACTTATAACTTTTTATTTAGATTTTAGTTGCTTGTTTAGTTTTTTTTTAAAAGGTACTCGTTGCGTTTAAACATGCCGTAGTATAATGAAATACTAAAAAAACGATTTTTGCATGTGATACAATAATACAAAAATATGTTTTTTATTAATTTTCTAGGTCCAAAAAGATTTGGGTTATTCGATAGACTTGCCAGAAAGAACCGCTGTTTCCCAGGGTATAAAGCCACGCACTTACAGAGTACCTAAAACAGAAACTCAAAAAAAAACCTTTGACATTTTAATACCCATCAATGCTTCGGTAACAAGTAGGTCACAGTTGTTAGGATAAAATGTAAACTTTTTGATCAGGTATGGCATGATGGGCTTCTTAACAAACTTTCTTTCTACGGTCTTCCACTAAGCATGGTCTTGGCTCTCCAGTTTCCTTTCTAATCGATATCAGTTATTGTAGATGGTCATTCTTCCAGCTTCGATCCAATTAATGCTGCGGTGGCCCAGGGCTCAGTACTGGCACCAACTATGTTTCTTCATCGACGATCTTCTCTCTTTCACAACCAATCCTACCCATAGTTTTGCTGACGATAATTCCCTTCAAATTTCCTAAGCCACCCTGTAATTCTAATTTAGAAAACAAGCGCAGGTCAATGCAGATATCTCTTTTACAGGACCTTAAAGTAATCTTGGATTGGGGCGCCAAAAATCTTGTCCAGTTTAATGCCTTGAAAACACAGTTATGTTCGCTATCGCGAAAAAAGTCTGCCGATGCTCATCCGTTACTTACGAGCGGTCAAGTTCTGCAGAAAAAAGAATCGTATAATATTGTGGGTGTTACTTTTAAGAATAATCTTTAACTGGCATAAACACATTACATCCATAGCCTCAGCAGCTTCAAAAAAGCTTGGATTCCTTTTTCGAGCCAGAAAGTTTTTCTCTTCTTCTAATCTGTATACTCTGTATGTATTCCAGATCAGAGCCTCTTAAAATATTGGGCTCACGTCTGGGGAATGGCGTCTTCTACAACACTAAGCATTCTTAACTCCATTTAGAGAAGAGTTGTTGGTAGTATTAATGAACCCACACTTACAGAAAAGCTTACTTCTCTTGCCCACAGACAAGCTGTAGGGATTTTGTCCCTCTTTTATAGGTATTTTCACTCATTCTGCTTCGAAAAGTTGGCCGGTATTCTTCCTCCTTTGGCAGCTCTCAACAGACCAACACGTAGTGCTACTTTTATGCATCCTTTTACAGCCCAACTTAAGAGGCCCCGAACTTCCCACTTTATTCGTTCCTTCATCCCCTAGAGTGTCCAGTCTATGGAACCTGCTACCCGCAGAAGTTTTTCCTTTTCCCCCAAATCTCCTAATATTTAAGTTTCGTGTAAATAAACTCACAGGATAAAAAAATTGAACATGTGTATAAAATAATAATAAATACAATTAAAATGCTTTGCCTTGTCGAAACACCGCCTCTCTTGAGATCAGATAAGTTAAGCGACACTGGACAGGGTTAGTTTTTGGGAAGGTGTCCGCTAGTAAACACCGTATGCCTTTGGGTGTGGTTTGGAGTCCACGTTAAACTGCACGTCCTATCTGAATGACTTTATCCGGACGTTAATAAGGGGTAGTTCAGAGGTAGTAGTCATTTGTATACCGTCCATGGTTATACTAACCGCGCTGTCTGAAAGATGCCGTAAAATGCAAGATCTGCATGTCTCGGTACTTGGACAATATTGACGGAACCCGAGATACCTGGTACTTCAGCTTCAAACACAAGTTTGTGGGCTCTGTTTCTATGCGTACTATTTTTAACAAGTATTGTATCTTAGAAATATTTTATATTTTTATTTTACCAAGATCAAATAAAGCTCATTACCAAAAAGTATTATGTTGGCGTAAACACTTTATAAAATTGTTTAAAACCATCTATTTTTTAAACAGCTAACAAGCTAATTTTTAAACCACATAAATCTTGCTTTTTATTTTGTATTGTAGGAGCTGCCACGACGTATCAATATTAATGCTTTTTAGTGTTCAGCAAACTATACTGCAGCGTTCTTAATCCCTTATATTTTCTGCTTAAACCAGACTGACTTTTTTCGGTGTATAATAAATCTCCTAATTAATTTTTACATAATTTATTGTAATTTTTATGAATCTTAATTTATACAATTTTCGTGAAAAATGCCCTCCAAACTATGTGCTGGTCATTTTTAATATTTAGGGACGGCAAAACTGTATAATTTATGAAACGTCCGGATCTTCCGTCCCCAAAATGATAAATGTGGCAGATTAGAGAGGATTATACTTTGTGAAAACGAGTCTGGCCAACTGGTTCGACTATACTACGTGGAACTTAAGGTCCCTTGGGGGCTAACCAATTAAAGACGATTTGAATTGATATTTTATGTCATAAATATCAACGAAGAAATAAGGAATAGAGACACTTATCAGCTGTTATCTTTTATATTTATTTCAGGGACAGTCCAGAAAGGTTCATTTAAAGCCTAGTTATCTTAACAAACGAAAAATATGAATAAAATTTTGTGTTGAATCCGTGCCATACACATAAACCTGTAAGTATTTCAGTCAAAAATCAAACTACTACGTTCGCTGGTCTGACAAAAGTGTTTTAACGCAGCAAAGCAGCAAATAAACTTAAATTTATTCTTTTTAGTTGGTATATCTATGTAATTATTGTCAAAAAGTAACGCATCTTTAAATTAATTTTTACTTTTTTATAGATAAATTTGTCTAAATTAGATCACATTTTATTTTAAACTTTGCAGGCCTTACTTTCGAGAACGACATTAACTGAAACAAACATATTGTATTTATACCAAAGCAGCTTCTTTAAAATATTCTTACCATAACTGGAAAATAGCGGCTTTCACAATTGTTAGCATTCTTGATTTCATTAAAAAAAACTGTTTGCCCTATTAATAACCCCACTCTTACAGGAAATCATCCTTCTCTTGCCCACAGACAAGATGTAGGGATCTGTTGCTCTTTTATAGATATTTCGTCGTTTTCTGCTCTAGGAACTTAGCCCATATACAGGATTGGCAAGGCAAGGGCTTGGGAGCCAATTTTAATGTAATAGAGTGCGATACCTATGGTATGACCACAGATTAAAAAGAGAACGACAACAATTTCCCCTATCCCACTTCTAATACAACGACGGTCGACGGCGCCTACGATTCGTTAGGATATTGTCGACAGTGTTGTCATTTCGTAAAATATTTATTAGAAATTTAAGAAATGTTTTAAAAATCATTCATTTTATAAAGCTTTTCATCTAAAAAAGTTATGCGCTTAGCAAAAAAAAAGGAATATGTAAACAATGTTAGTATTTTAAAATGGTTAGATACTTTATTATTTTAATACAGTAGAGCCCCGATTATCCGTGCGCGGTTTATCCGGGCTGCGGATTATCTGTGCATGCCCATTATTTAAAAAGTGCCCCTATCAAAAAGAACTTATGATGATCTTGTTGGATGAAGTTTTGGAAATCCGTTCACGATTAAAGATATATTTTTTACAGTAGCAAATGCTTGGATTGGAGTGAAAGAAATAACTTTCAAAAGATCTTTTTACAAAATAATAACGCTAGATAAAGATAAAAGCATCATTGAATCTGATGGTAAAGAAACGATCATAACTGAACTAACTGCATTAGTTTGCAACGCAACTATTTTGAGCAACGAGAATCTGCGGACCTTGTCGACATTTTGAACTAACGAAGAATACGACTTTTTTCAAAAGCATAGCTACCTACCTGTAATATACAGTGTGTCCCAAATTGGTGGGGAATGTATGGGAATCTTGAAAACCACGATAGATAGAAAATCGGTTAAATGGGAAAAGTTTTGCACAATTATGTAAGTAAGCTAATCCCGTTAACTACATGGTTTTATCTATTCAGGTTTTTGAAAAATGTTGAAAAAGCCTGAAACATGCATTTTCGAAAATCGGCCATATTTTTTTATAAGTTAAATTTTTAAATCTGTAAAAACATATTTAAAGCAACTTTTTATGTAGAATATGACCGTGTAGTCAATTTTTATTTTCTACGTTTCGGGTTTTTAGAATCATCATCAACTTTATTTTTCATATGGCCGCCATATTGGATTTTTACGCAGCCAAATAGTGCTTTTTATTCTGATTTCAACAATGTTTAACATGTTATAATTTAAAAGTTTATAACCTTATTTATTTCAAAAAACAAATATTTTCTTGGTTGGCCTTGATTCCGGCGAACGTCTTTTTTTGTAAACAATAAAATATTAGTAAGTGTCAAAATAGATAAGCTGAACAGATATTTTACAGAAATGGGTTTCGCGCACAAAGCTATACCGTTAATACCGTGTTACAACAAAAATACACGTAACAAGTTAATTAAAACAAGTAAAAACAAAAACAATGAAAAGTGGCTCAATTAATATTCCTACTAAAATGGAGATGTAAAATAACGACCTAAAATTCAAAATGTCCATCTCTGTTAACATATTTACGATATTTTTTTAAATAGTCTTAACTACCCTATGAATGGTTGACTTGGGTATGTGGAGTTCTCTATTAAGATCCCTGGCTGAAGATGTTGGAATTTCGTTAAAATGTTGGTTAACTGCAGCATCTCGTTGTCGATTTATTTCAACGTAGTTCTTAGGTCGTGGTTTTTTAAAGCTTCCGAATTGAAGTAAATTTGTAACCAGTTTTTAAAAGTATGTTAGTTTAGGATCCTGCCTTTCAGGAAAATTGTCGAAATACGTTTGCGCAGCTATATTAACATTTCTATTGCTTTGGAAATAACGTTGCAAAATATCAAGTTTTTCTTAAAATAATTAACCATTTTACAAAGTTGAAAAAATTGTAATAACGTACCCGAGTTAACTTGATAATGACGCTAGATGACATTCGCCGGAATCAAGGCCAACTCAGAAAATATTTGTTTTTTAAAGTAGATGAGGTTATAAACTCCTAAACTATAACATGTTACACATTGTTGAAATCAGAATAAAAGCACTATTTGGCTGCGAAAAAATCCAATATAGCGTCTATATGAAAAAATAAATTTGATGATGATTCTAAAAACCCGAAACGTAGAAAATAAAAATTGACTACTTGGTCATATTCTTCAAAAAGAGTTGCTTTAAAGAGGTTTTTACAGATTTGAAAAATTTTCACTTATAAGAAAAATATGGCCGATTTTCGAAAACGCATGTTTCAGGTTTTTTCAAAATTTCTCAAAAACCTGAATAGGTAAAACCATGTAGTAAACGGGATAAGCTTACTAACATTATTTTCTGAAACTTTTCCCATTTATCCGATTTTCTATCTATCGTGGTTTCCAAGATCCCCATACATTCCCCACCAATTTGGGACACACTGTATATTCGCGTTATGTAAATGCAAGTAAAGATATTTTTTTATTAGGTATGTATAAAAGTTTACTTTACTAAAATTCTGTTTTTTATTCTGTTATTTGTTTTTTGTCATCTCATTGGTGTGTACATAAATATATAAGAAATAAATGTTCAGATTATCCGTGCTTTCAATGACCCGTGCATCGTTCGGTCCCGTGGAGCACGGATAATCGGGGTTCTGCTGTTATAGGTATTTCGAGCAAGACAATACAAATAATTGTATTTGCAAATGCTTCAAAAGGAAATTATTTTCGAGGACATTTCGTTTCAGCAGTATGGCCGTTCTGCTCATAACGCAAAGCCAGTTCAGAAATTTCTCACTAGGACTTGACTCCTCTTGTGTGTATCCACATGAGAGGCCTGTAAATTTAGTTGAGTTACGGTCAAAAATATTCGACATTACTAACTCGATTACACCGGAGGTATTGTCGAATATGAGGACGGAGTTTTATAATCGGCTCGGCTATTGCGAAGCTCAGCAGGGCAATGTCTTCAAGCATTTATTACAATGAGAAAAGTTATTTCTTATTATTAGGATTACTATTAATTTTACTATTTATTAAGAATGTTCATAAGTTTTTTTAGAATAGCAGTATTATTTTATTGTTAGGCTGATAAAAATTTAACAACCTTTTAATTACTATTGTATTAAATACAACAGTGATTAACATGACCGCATAAAAATTCTTGTAGGCGACGGAGATTTCCCGATCGTTTCTTTCGATATGTCATTGTTATCATTCACTACAGGAACGAAGTAAATTATTTTTCAAATAAATGGATAGTATATTTTTGGTACGATTTACTTTAAATGCAATATTTTATTTTATGAAGATTTATTTAAAAATCGTAAGAATTGCTCCCTTATTCGTTAGATCGTGAAATCGAAACCAAATTCGTGTAATCTTACTGACTCACTGACTAGTGTGTGTGTTGTTGTCGCAGTCCGCCCGAGGTATTCCCCTCTTTTTCTTGGCCTTTGCCTATTAAATTGGCATCCCCTTTTATCGTACTGAAAATCTTTGCACCTTAGAAATTGGTTTGTCAGATGTTTATATTCTTCAGCTCCCAATAAAGCAATACGTACATAGTGCCACTTCTATAGATGTTTATACAATCCATCTGGGGAGGCTCCGAACTTCCCACTTTTTGTGTTCCTTTATTCCTAGAATGTCTAGACCGTGAAAGCTACTGCCTGCCTAAATTTTCTTTTCTTCCAAACTTTCAATACGATACGTGGACTGTCTCAAAATAGAAAAAATACTTTATTACCTATCCTTATTTAAAAAATTAATTTCTGCTTGCAACATGGTAATTTATACCGCTTAGCAAATTTTCTTAGTATTGCATTAGGCTAAAAGCTCTGCCTCATCTTAACTAATAGTCAGAACGCCTACTAAAGTTCGGTATTTTAAATGCTAATATGCAGTATATGTCATCATTATATGATCTATCATCTTCTGCGTGGATTCATGTCAACTGAGTGGCTGTGTAGTAAGTTACTGGCTTAACGAGTTTTTATCAATAGGTGAAACTGAAACCCTTTTGCCTATTTAATATACGTCATTGGCAGAACTTTTTGAGATAATTTGTTTAACGACAATTGTTTCTGTAACGCGTACATCTGATCAGTAAAAGTTATGTTAAAATATTTATTACCTAAAGCAAGTCCAATAACTTGGACAACAACAGAGTATAAAACTTTTATTAGATGCCAAATTGAATAAAGTTTTGCAGAAACACGTAAAACAAAAAATAAAAAGGACTTAAACCTAACATGGTTGCTCACATATGTAACAAAGACAAATACAAAGAAATGGTAAAATATCTAATATAAAATTTAATTACTAGTAACTAACCTTGCATATTTACATCTTTGTAGCTCTGTACTTTTTTGTTACATTAATAATAAGCTGCAATTTTTAAGTAATATTATTTATCTACCCACATCTACTTTATTTGTAAAGCTACCCACTTTGTTTTACTGCAAACTATATTGCATTTGGGCATATTCTTATTCCAGTGTATATCGCAATAAAAACACCCTGGCTACTGACGTAAGAGAGTGGGTGGAGCATCTTTCTCCCTTGCTCTAGATATTATGTAAATTTCTTACCCGGTTACATCGAGAAGAAATTTAAAAAATGGACACCAGATTGTGTAAAAATAATATAAATTATGCACAAAAATTTTATGGCACTTTATCTTATTGCAACCATTTTAGAAACATATTTGTTAAATTAATATTTATATTTTTAAAAATCTACAAAGTTAACGAGGACTAGACAGGCCGTACGTTTTCAACTCTGCCTGTGCTTTTATATAAAAAAACCTAAATAGTCATCTTATACAAGGAAAATACGTGTACAACGTTTGATGTCAGACTCCGGACGTCAAAATAAGTCGATTTAATTTAACTTACCTATATCCAAAATTGCTTTAATTAGCCTGCAGTGGGCGTCAAAGATTTAAAAAAATATTGGTTTTCCTAATTTTTTTAAAAACGTGCAAATCGATTTTAAGAATTTTTGATGATGAGTCGTGGGTTATAAAATAACGTTTGCTGTTGGCATAGTTATTGACTGTACTTAACCTAAAGTATTATAAACGTGTCGTCATATGTAGTAGCTTATCTTGATTTTTTATGTCATTGACTTACTGACAAATCAGATACTCTTTTCTAGTAAAACAATGCATTTCAAAGATTTTTCATCTTTTGCAAAATTTTGGTAGGATAAGGGATTATGCCAGAAAAAAATCATTTCTAATTACATGCCCGGGCAAGATATTTTATTGATAATTAAGAAAAATTGATAAAAACAAAACAATAATTAAGCAAATGTGCAAAATGACCTTCATTTTATCGAATAAACTTATTTACACATTTTAAAAAATGAACTTGAACTTTATTTAATGTCTCGTGTCGTTGTTGTATTTAATACTCGTTGCCATAATTCTTCGCGCGTGTTTACAGGAGTCTTATAAATTTCGGTTTTAAGAGCATCCCACAAAAAGAAATCACACATATTTAGGTCTGGAGAACGTAGTGGCCATCGTACTGGTGCATCATCGCCTCTTCCAACCTATAAGGGTATTGGTCATGAAGGTATCGTCGAACAGCCACGGAATTTGGTATACGACGGTATCTCAGGAAATCTCTTCATGTAAACCCTAACGTCAATTTCCTAGGCAACACGCGTACACCAACAGCGTGTCAGCTTTTTTGAAGTTTGTATAATTGTCCATATTAAACGTAATTCTAAAATATTTTAGAAGTTAAAAATAGTGTCCCAAATGTTCAAACTCTGTCAGCAACACCTGATAGGTTGATACGGATACTTGTTCACCCTTCGGCGGTAGTGTCATCCAAAAAACTAAAAATTAAGTTTAATTTTTTTTACCAATTACTAACAACTTAATGTAAAAAAAAATATTTATTAAAAACCGGCAAGCTTTATAAAATTACTTTTACTTGATTTTTTAGTTGTCTGAATAACATTACCGCCAAAGAGTGGGAAGGTATTCCTCTTAATCTGTCAGGTGTTAATTGCACGGTAGACTAACATTCTTTTAATATAAACATGCAAAAAATATACGTTATTAAATTAAAAATAATTTTAGATCAAAAGCATGCATTTTATTTAAAAAAATATTAAAACCACTCCCAGTAGTTTTATTAGATGATCAATTCTTTTTCAATCATCTTTTTGAAATGTGACGAATATTCGCATTCGCAAAATTTCTGCGAATGTTTTGCGAATATGAATATCAGAAAAAAAACAATTTGAAGTAGTTTAATAAAACTAAAATCCATTTATTTCTTTTTTTTTTATTACAAAAAAAGTAACTTAACCTCATAATCACATTATCAATTTTCACTTTATCATTTGGTATTATTTATTTATTTACTTTACTTTGGGCAATGAAGTTTAACAGTTAAATTTTCATTAGAACTTTAGAGACAATAATTATGTAACGCAATGGAAACAAAAAAAAAACAAATTATATTAAATGAAAATTCGCATTTGTATTCGCGAATGTTCAAAAAATGACATTTGTTACATCACTAATGTATATATATGTAGTATCAAGTGTATACTATACATATTTAGTAATCTTTCGTAAGATGACATAAAGATATAAAAAAAAGAAAATATAACCCTGTACATTTTTCGTAATACAAGCGTTATATTAATGGTTGGTTTTTAGTTACTTGGCTGCGTTTTCTTTTAGAGAAAAGTTGTATTTTTTTCTTTAGGAACAAAATATGTTTTTTATGTTATGTTGTAAGTACTTAGCTTCTAAGTTGAATAAACCTAGCAAACGATAAGACAAAAGTATAAATGTCGGCAATTACCACTTTATGAACGTTTTAAAGCCAGACAGCATAAAAAAATATGACGTTTCTTTTTATTGTTCACATTCATTAATAGCAGCAAATGGTTTAAAAACTCTAAAACACTTCAAAGTTTTTTCAAGATAAATGAGAAATATATGAGCATTTACAACAAGCGATGTTTTTTCTGACTGTAATATAAGGTGAATATGTTTTACAAAACCAAAAATGACATATCTTGTCAAGTGTTTTTTCTGCGAAAAATAGTTAGAAGCCAAATTTGAAAATATGAGCGATAGCTCATTCGACGCTGAATACAAATCTGAAAAAGGTGTTTTAAAGATTTTTTGCCAATAAAAATTGCAATTGTTATTAACAAAAAACGAAATAAAAAAGAGCCATTTTAAACACATTTTAAAAAATTATCTAAAGTACAAAACATTAATGAACTCGAACAAATTTAACCTCCTGTGGTATTACCAGTGAATATTATTGGTTATTGGACACATATATTGATTTGAATTTTAATAAACCAAAAGGACATGGCACACATAACATGGGATTCTGGCTCTCAAATGACTTTTTTTTAAATTTGGGTATGTTGTTTATTAGATAAATAGGAACATCTTTTAGTTAGAACATTTCTGTGCAGGCCTACAGGGTGGCCCAAAAAATCACTGAGAAGTCAAAGCTTCCCTGTTCCTTAATACTAATATAAATGCCTAAAAAGCCTGACTTATCATCTAAATCTAACAAAAAAATAATTTACATACTTGCTTAGAGTTAAAAAATGTGATTTGCCATTTAACACATACCAGGTGCTCCAGTATCGAAGAAATAAACATGTTTATATGAAGTAATTATTATGTATATATATATAATATATATATATATATATATATATATATATATATATATATATATATATTATTATATATATTAATTTTATTCAATTTATATAATAATCATTATTTTAATAATAATTTTAATTACTTCTAATTTGGCTCAATTAAAAACAATAATGCAATTTTTGAAATTTTAGGATAATAATTATATAAATAAATAAATAATTTAATGAACAATCCTAAATCATTCATAAGTAATTTAACACCAGCAATTTTGTGCGCGGCAAACAATTTTAAAACGACTTATCCTGAAAATATAGGTAAATCCAGGAGATATCCTCGTTAAAATTTCCAGAAAAATGTGCAGATTTTTAAACTATGTACCTCTTTATATGTCACAAAATATATTGTGGAAAGAAACCAAAAAAAATCTTTAATTCCAAATATCCCTGTATATTTGAGACAATAAACCAAAATATTTTAACCTAAATTTATCCTAATAAACCGTCAGAAATGTATAATTTCTTAAAATATAGACAAGTATATTACGATATTAACATTTTAGTTGGCATAATCTATATTATTTATTCGATACTGGACCACCCTGTATGTGTTACATGTTAAATTTAAATATTTTAACTCTAAACAAATATATTAAATATTATTTCGTTTGATTTAGACAAAATTTCACCCTTTTTATGCGTTTATATTGGAATTAATAAACAGTTAAGCACATACAGATGCTCTGCATCTAGGTGCTATTACATAATTAAATAACAATTTAACGTAGCACAATAAGTACTATTATGTATATTTATATTGCAAATTTATAACTAAATAAATAAATCTTGAAATCTTGAAACTTCTAAGTGACTTTTTTGGACCACCCTGTAGGCCTGCACAAAATGTTCCGTCTAAAAGATGTTCCCATTGATCTAAGCAACAACATACTGAAATTTTAAAGAAACTGTTCCAGAGCCCCTGTTAAGTGTGCCATGTCCTTTAATCATTTTCAATTGTAATTTTTTAATTTATTGGGAATATATTCTAATAAACTAATTCTCAAAATATTCGCTCACTAAAAAATCCAACTAATATTATAAGTTTTAATTAAATTATAAGTGAAGACAAATTAATTGTTGTTATAATAGAAATTTTTGTAAAATACCATAATAAAATATTTATCAAACCTACATACAGTAACATATTGCAAACACAAGGTAGGACGGATAATCTTTTCTATAATCTGAACCTTTGTTTCTTCAACAGATGGATATTTTCGTAGAACCTTTCAATCAATAGCTTCATAATGGGACAAAATAAGAAAGAATTTTAGCATTTTAAGAACATCATTTGTTCAGGGACCTTTTATTTAAAGGTGCATTTTCACGTTCTCTGAGAAAATAGTTATAAGATTCTACCTACTCATCTATTTATTTTTAAATGAGACAAAGCAGTCCCGCATGACTGAGAAAACATTAAAAGGCATAAAGCATACCGGGCTTTCAATTCTTTTGCCTTGTTTTCAAGTAATTTTATGTGTTATTGACTTTGGTTAAGTGGCTTGGAGTAGTTTAGACTATGGACGATTGTCATGTAAATGACCGGCAATGATATGTAAATACTTTGGCATTTAAATTTACAAAAGGGGTCACATATTCCGAGTTTAGTTTGTACTATTCTTGATACCAGTCAGCCATTAAAATGTATGTGATGTTGAATATTTATTTAGTCTGAATATTGGTTTTTTATTTCTGTCTGCGATAACGTACAAGGTGCTGCGTTAAGGTCATTAAAGTAAATAATATATTTTTAGTTTTCTAAACTAGTAAATAAACATATTTTTTGTTCTCTTTACTAGTGAATGTACATATTTTTTAAAGCATAAAACTGTTTACATATAAGATAAATAGCTTATTATCACATATTAGAAAACTAGCTATGTAATAGTATATTATTATATGTGGAGAAAAAGTGATACTTTTTATGGCGCGTTCGTGTTTAACAGCCGAACGAAGTGACACTGGTAATAGAGAGCAAGCCATGAAAAGTTACGTTTCTTTCAAATAAGATATGCTGGTTTTTCTTCAAAGATCGACAAATAATACAAAAACCTCTCTTTTGATAGTAATAAGTATTAATGATAAGTGGTTTGTAAGGCGGCTTAGACCGGTGTCGATGAATAGTTGCTATAGTAATGTTACATAAAGCTGTCAGTGGACACTGTCAACAATATTTTTTTTTTTTGAATTGCATCTCCAATTGCGTTGTAATTCCGTATTGAAAAGCAGTTTTTGAGTAAGTACATTTAATAGTCAGATAAGTAAATAGTTTTCTTTTTAGTTTAATAAATATTGAGTTGTTGATGCGTGTTTTGTTGCTTGTTTGTATTTATGTTGCTATAAACACTTTTTTCTCCGCCGGAAGAAAAAAGGAAACTTCGCGGTCACCTACACAGGCGAGTAATGATGAATTTCCTGACGTTTGAAGATAAATGATCTAATGTTCCGAAGCACAAGTGGAGGATCACCCGACAGGCTGTTATGAAGACTTTTAAGCATATATGGCGGGTTGCACAAAAGTTAACAACGGTTTAGAATGTTTAACGAAATGTCAGATTTGACAGGATGCCTACTAAAAGCATTAAATACCACTTACATATAACATTTTGTTAAACATTCTAAACCGTTGTTAACTTTTGCGCAATCCGCCAATAATATGTTTTAATATGATCCTGAAAATAATTTTGTTGATTTGTATTTATTAGGAATTTAATAAAGGATCCCGCACAATCCTTGTGCATGATGGATTTTGGCGATTTTTTTTTATAATTAAGTTCTCAATACTCTGATCAAAAGTCTTTATGGACACAAAACTGACAAATATCAGCGTCTTGAGAACTATCAATTTGCAAAGTTTTAAAAAATAGGCTGAAACCGATTTTCCATAAGAACTGTGCAGGGGTCTTTTAACATAAATTGAACAATTTTGTGCAAGATATGCGCTTTACGATATTTTTACTGAAAGCTACTATAAGGCGAAAATACAAGCCAGTGACTCATTTTTAGTTGTTGAATGAGCCAAAGCAAGTAAAGTGGTATATAATATTCGTTTTTAAATAATATTAAAATATTTATTATATTGAAATAGTTACTAGCAACAAAATTATACCATAAACAAATAGTACTAGGTAATCATATAATCTTGAAAAAAAATCCAAATTTGCCTCAGAATCTCATTAGTACGACTTTTGAATCCAGGAGTAAAATAGGCTTAAATATAACTCCAATACAGTATTAAAATCCTACATTTTTGTTTTTGACATGTGCGATACACTTCTGCCAGATATCTGCTGCAACGCCAGCAATAGCTTTGTTTAAAAAATGTTAAAATCATTTGATTTAAATATTGTTTTTTCGCCACGTTTACTTTTGTCTGAGTTCATGTAGATTTTATGGGATGTAGTTCATAGTGGTCCGGCGCTAATCGCAATATAATAATACCCCAATTTACTTGCCATTAGCATCAAGCAACTCTACTTCACTACATATTTTCATCAAATCATATGTTGTATTCCCATGTTAACCAGTCACTATGTCGGCTATTCGTCAAGCAGAAGTTGGTTAGTATGTTGTCTTATGACTTTAACTAGTCCGCTTTTTCGGCTTTTTATGAAACAAAGTTGTTATTTTTGCACTTACCGACCATAATACGGTGATTATTACCAAATAGCTATTACTTAACCCGGCTCCACGCGCCTCAGTACGGATGAAAGCCTTTTTTCAAACAGTCTCTCTAGATTCAAAGACGTTGCAACTTTCATCTAAAAATCTAGAGTTACTACCTAAATGGATAATAATCATTCGACGGCCCTTACTAGAAAATCCTTTAACAAATGTGTTAACAATATTTATAAATTGCCGTTTTTTAAGCCAGTTTGTTCCTCACTTTTCCATGTCTCAGCAGTGTGATATATTTTTCCTTAAGCCTGTAGTCGCGTATCTCTTTTAAAAATTTTGCTCGCCTTAACATAATCCTATCTTTTTTGATACAAAAGCTTTTACGATTTTGCTTAAAAAATACAGAGATTTAAATTAGGTAATGTTAAAACTTTTAAAAATATTTTGTTTGGTTGTTGTTTCTAAAAAATGTGTACTTTTTCCGGACACGAATTGCATATTTATGTCATTATCTATTTATCATTTATCAGAATTTCTCTTCAATTTATTTTTTTCTTCTTTTTCTTAAGCAGTAAGAAGGGTATCTATCCATTTAGCAAAACTGCCGCCTGAGGCGATCACGTCAGTGTACGCCTTGCTGCGCGCACCGGTTTAGTATCCACTTTCCACGGCACGATTTTGAACACGCCGCGCTGCGCTAAATGGATACGCACCTGTAAGTGATCCAAAAATTGTCCTTTAAATTTGTGCATAATTCTGTCTCGTCACCGCAATATATGATAAGCAGAAATAGTTTTATACTTAAATAGTTTTTACCAATAAATTTCTTATTTCATTTTTTAGCAGGCCCGTCAGGAATTGTAGAAATTTCTTTCTGTTCCAATTTACATTCTAATATTTTTAATAATATAATTTAAAAACGAAATAATCATTAACTGTACCTCTCAGCGCGACTATGCAAAAGGACTCGACATCGTAAACGTTACGTAGACGGTTCATTGTTGAAACATTATATTCTGCATCCTTGTTTCAACAACTACTGCGTTTGACGAGTGGCAGAAGATGCCGCTGCTGCTCGTTTGAAGAAAGCTAAGTGCAGACAAGCGGCATTTCACCAGCATTATTAGATTTTATTAGTGGTTATTATAAAATATTATTTTTTGGCGGTCCTTTAAGAATGAGTACGAATTTTTAATCATAAACGATTGAAGTACAGGCAACTAAAAATACACAAAGCAAACATCAAGTATGTTTATAGCTTCGTTATAAATAAACTTTAAATAACAACCATTAAAACTTTTGTCGTGTTGGTGGTCTAAAACCGAAATAACACTGTGAACAAAAACTAAGGTGAATTTTGTTATAGAATGAAAAAATCTGTATTTTTTCTTCCTATTCCAAATCTATTTCGTCACCTTTAAAATAATCCCCTTCCGATAAAATACACTTGTGCCAACGTTTCTTCCAGTCCTTCATTCATGCCAAATAGTCGTCTTCAGATATGGCCTTCAATGCATGTAGCGATCACGTTGAATCTCTTCAATTGACTCAAAACGGTGTTCTCAAAGTGGTCTTTTGAGTTTTGGGAACAGCCACAAGTCATACGGACCTAAATCAGACGAATACGGCGAATAACGATATGAGTAGAATTTTTGGCCAAAAAGTCTCGAATAACCAATGCAGTGTGAGATGGTGCATTATCGTGATGCAAAAACAAAGAGTTATCTTGCCATAATTCCAGCCGTTTTTGTTGCGAATAGCCTCACGCAAACGACACATAATATTCAAATAAAACTCTGTTTTGACTATTTGGCCGGGTGGAAGGAATTCATAGTGCACTACACCACGATAATAAAAAAAACAGTCAACATGACCTTGATTTTTGAACGACTTTGCATTAATTTTTGTGGCCGTCGGCGTCGTTCACCTTTTGCACGGTATTCACTCGATTAGTCGGTTGTATACATAGATCCAAATCTTATCATCAGTAATATTGCGTTTTATAATGTCCTGATAGTTGGGCAAGCATCTCTGTACAGACTTCTCTGCGATGATTTTTTTTCCATGAAATTAGGAAATTTTGGCACCAAATGTCATTTCACTTTTCTGAGACCCAAATGATCCTTCAAAATCGCTTGATTAGATCCATATGACATATTTACCATATCCACAACAAGGTCTCTAATAGATAATCGTCGCTTTTCAAGCACTAAATTCTTCACTTTCCTGATGTGGCCTCCTTTGAAGTCCTTATATCACTTATACACATTTTTTGCGTCATGGTATCATCGTCGAATGCCTTGTGTAGTATTCTGAACGTTACGGCACAAGAAATTTGATTCCGCAAGCGAAATTTAATCGCATCGTTGCTCAACAAAATCAGACATTGTAAATATTGCCAAATCAACTTTTCTTTGTTCACAAAACCAAGCGTAACTAAATACTAATGATGTCAAAGTGGTCAAATTTTTATCAGATGTTACTAGCAGTGGTACCAACTTAAAAATAAAACAATTTGCTCGAAACCGCATGCGCGGGAAGTTTAAATAAAATATTCACCTTAGTTTTTGATCACAGTAGTATATCCCGAAAAAAAAATATAATTTTCACAGTTTAATAACAAAACGATCACCGGAAAAATATTGTTAAAATCTTGGGCATTAATGGGCAATTTTATGATATTAATCCTTAATAAATGGCCTCGATCATTAATCCCCGTTATTAATACCCTTGTTTGTTAAACAGCTATTTATGCCCCTCGAAGGTATTGTACGGCTATTATTTTCGTCTCTTAGTATATTTCTGTAGAACAATAGTCATAAAAAAATCTGAGGAAAAGGAATCAGTAGCTTATAGAGGGTGTAAAAAGTATGATGCTCACGATTTTATTGGGCGACAGTGGAGCTCAAAACAAGCCAAAAAAGCCAAAAATACATGGGTCAAAAGTTAATTGTTTTCAAAATATAGCCTTTTAGTTTAAAATATTTGGCAACAGCGCGCCCACTTCATAACTCATCGAGTCGAACGTTGAACGTTTTTTGCGAGATTTTACATATTTACACTTTTTTTCAAGTGATGTTTATTTATATTTTATTTGTAATTAAAAAATAATTGTACTTATTACACACAAATAAAGCTTAATATCCATTTACGAAACACAAATTATTATGTTTTAAAAGAGCACTTTTTTATTTTACTTAAAGAAAAGAATGTCTCTAATTGTAAAAAAAGAGAAACAGCTGTAAACTGTAGTAAAGTCGGGTTTACTCTAATAATAACATAAATGCAATATGAATTAATCCACAAAAACAGTGGCTGCAAAAATGTTGTGTTAATTCAATATGGCGGACAATGCAACAGCTGATTTTTTGACATACAGGTTATACCATGCATTAAAAAAGGTTAAAAACTTGATGTTATATTATGTCAAATAAGATAGTGGGTTCAAAAACATGAAAGATTTAGTTAAAAATACGTTCTGATAAAAAATGTTGTTTTTTCTAATACCTACCCTTGTTTTCAACTTTAAATTAATGTGTTTTTGGAAATAAATTACCTAGCAGAATGGTTAATACTCATTAAATTGATTTTTCACATAATTTTTTAAAATAAAACACTTATTTTAGAATATACACTTTTATTTTAACAAATAAAGCTTGAACTACCATGACAATTTGATAAACTAATATACCTCATCACCATTATTGTCATCGTCAGAATCCTCATTATTTAAATTAATAATGAGTGGTTCAACGATGACGTCTTAAATTTTTTCTCGGCTCCACCAATTTTTAATAAGTTCATCGGTATGAGCCACTGATTTTCTCAAATATTCTTCATTTATTTGGTCCAGCGCACATTCACACACCATTTGCACTTCACGGTTTTTTAATCCACCCCTAACCCTATTGTCATATTCCGTTTTGCGCCTGTCCATATTAGCTCAATTGCATTGAACTGGCAATGATACGGTGGCAGGCGCAAAACTTCGTGACCATTTCGCCTTAATGTTAGATCCACTGCATACTCCTTTGGTCGTTGAAATTTCCTCGCAAGTTCCAGAAGTTTCGTTTTTAGCATATTTGGCAAAGGATGTTCTGTTTGGAGCCATTCAAAAATTTTGCTTTTCTTCCAAAGAGCTGTTGGTTCTTTATTTAGAAACCGGGAGTGAGAGGGAGCATTATCTAAAACTAATTTTAATTTTTATTAGTAAATTAATAAAAACCTTACATAATAAGAACCATAAACTATGAGAAGTAATCATTTGGTAATGCGTATGAATAGAAAAGAATAATAAAAGTGTTTTCTCATTTTAAAAATTTTGAAGAAAAAAGGATATCAAATAAACCAGATTAAAAAGGTTTAAACAATAGCGGGTATTTTATTATTATTAAAAAAAGATTTAAAACGAGTTTCCCTACTTAAAAAATAAAAATAAAAGTTCGTATCAACTTATGTCCGGAAATGTTTCGTTTCAGTACCAGCGTGTTAAAGTTTTATTTTTATTTTTGTTTTTCTGAACAATTTTTTGAAACTATGCCGATACTATAATTTATATTGTAGTCATGAGGAGCATTGAATAGTGAAATCAAAAAATCAGATTTAAATAAAAGATTCATATTGAAATGAATACATCTGATGATTATATCCCGAATGCAAAAGGGTCAAATCTGATGCATTGATTATTGTAAATCCAAATATTTCGAAAATGTTGGCTCGTAGCGACTGCTACTAGGAAACATTTTTTAAAAATTTAATTCAAGCAAGCGTAAAAAAGTTATGACGCATCAAAAGTATAAAAAACCGTGCAGAGCGTGTAGGGGCGCCCCCTACAAGTGGGAGCCCTACTAATATTAAATTCGGATTTCACATGTCAAAAAACCCCAAATACAAATTTTAATTAAAATATCGGGGTATAATTTTAAAAACTATAAAAAAAACAAAATAAAAAATAGAATGTTAACACCCTGTATCACATATTTAACCAGATTAAGTTAAATCTGTGCCTACATCTACGAAATAAAGCATTTCCGGACATAGGTTTATCGGAACATTTATTTTTATTTTTAAGTAAGGAAACCCTTGCTGAAATTATTCGCAATAATAATGAAACGCCCTGTTTAAAAGTTAATGTCTAGATACCTTTTTGGGTCTATATTTCGTGGCACTATAATTTTTTTAAAATGGGAAACTATTAGCATTATTTGTTAACATCTCCTACATGATCCCAAAATTATATTTTACATGCTTACCGGGTACCCTGTACATTACTCACCAATTAAAGACGGTCCTTCCAAATTTGGTATTAATCGTTCCTCAAGCCACTTTTCAAATAAACTGCTGTCCATATTAACGTGGTAGTCCAAGCTTTTGGTAGTTGACGAAAAAATCAAACTTGCTCCAGGTACAAAATCTTTTGAAGATCCGGCGTGCAAATATCCAGGTCTTATCCAAAAAAACTGCATCCCCAATTTGTGAAGTGTGATTCTCCATATATTTTTTCAAAAATTGCAGGCGCTGACTAGCAATTTCTGGTTTCTCGCATGAGTATCTCCTATTACAGTCCTTCCTGTAGCGAAAACCTAAATTTCTCACTAATTTAGACAATGAATTTCGCCCAATATCCAAAACACCTAGTTCCTTCAAAACGTCTTTTAGAGATTTTAACGTTACAGGAAATTTCTTTGGATATAAATTATAAATTGTATCACTACATCCATTTTCTGGGTTTCACGTAGATCCTCAGTTTTTGGCTTTTTTTGTTTACGTTTTTCAGCTTTCTTTGGCACTACATTTGCGTTTTTCTTCCGAATAATATTTCTAACAGAACTGTAGCTAATTCCTAAAGCTTCTGATACTTTCAGCAACCTATCTTCGGTGGTTATTGTCATATCGTGTCGGGTAAAATAGTTGGTAAGATTTATTATCATTTGGTTTGCTTGTGGGTTTAAAAACTCAGAAAAACGTTTTTTGCTTTCCATATTTTTTTCAAAAAACTTCAAAAAGACTGACAACTAATTGACAACCAAATAACAATAATATGATCATATTTTTTTTTAGGAACTAAGAAAAATATTAAAACCCATTGTTTGATTGCCACTGGAAAACAGCATGTTTTCCTTCTTCATCTTATGTAAAGCTTATAAGTCCATCGTTTTTAACAAACGTTGGCAACTATTTGAACATGCCTCACACATGAATGTTAGTAACAACAATTCATAAGTTTGTCGAAGGTTGAGTCGTAGTTGTCTTTATTAGAGTAAACTTGACTATATATAATACGTTTACTTCGCGGCCTTGTACTAGTTTTAGGATTTGCTTTCGCGATTTTCAAAATTCTTTTTTCTTCTTCCATAGTTACATATTTACCTCCCACGATTTCATGGTTTGGTACCGTTGTGGAAATCCTTTACGGTAAATTTGAGCTACTAGATTAGCATTATGGTTTGCTTTGGCGTAAATTATTAACATATCGGCATATTCCCGGTTTGAAAACATTATTTTGAACTTCAAGACACGAAATAAAAGACGGACAAAAATACCGCAGCGACTAGACATAATTCAAAGTAAGTACTGACTTGACGAACTACAGAGCTGTTGCCAATTGATTTTTAAATGTTTATCTGGGAGAAACAATTATTATTATTATTACTATTATTTAATTTGTAGCCTAACACATTTAACACTTAGTTTTTTTTATTAGCCAATGAATCTACCGATAAGCAATTAAGACGAAAGTTGCTTATTGTTAAGAGTTTCAGAAATAATTGCTACCAAAGTTTATATCTTTGATATCGTTTAGACAAAAATCTATCAAATTTTGACATATATGTCAAATAAACTTTTTGACTTGTTGAGCTCCACTATCGTCCATTAAAATAGTGAGCACCATACTTCTTACACCCTGTATAGCTGGTGAAATGGAAGAATTTAAACATAATTCCAGGTATGGTCAATTTAATGCACATTATGGGTAATTTTAAAATATTTCTTTTGTTGTATGTATAAATATTCATGATAAAAGATTCCTTTAGTTAGTCCGTCTCTGAAAAGTAGTTAAATCTTCAAGCTACCATAAAACTGTGTCTGGTAGCCAATTTCCCCGATAGTTTTAATCGTATAAAATTCGAAACAAGGCTTTGTAATTTAAATTAGGGGTCATTTATAAAAGAAGGTTTCTAATAATGGGTTTTTTATTTGGGTATCGTAACAGGCCAATTTTAATAAATTTAAATTCATTAGTGATGGTTGGATTACACGGTAAAGCACAAGATCATAAATGTTTTTTATGTACTTAAAATATTTGTGTTATTTTAGAGGTTTACCTTTAAGGTAACCTTCATAAAGGTTTTTTTTTAATTTATTTATTTACGCATAAAGTGGTTGCGCATGAAACAAAGTTTATAAATACTGACGCCGCAAAAACGAGAGGATCTCGTCTCTCATCCCGTCTCATCGAGACGAGATACTGATTTTTTGCTCTTCTCTCGCCGTTCTCCTCTATCTCTTTTGAAGCAGTGACAAACTTTTAAGTTTCCCTTCAGGGCAACAAGATGTGTATATTCTATAAATTTATTTTCCCTACAGGATGAGTAACAAAAATATGGCACAACACACAGAAACTTGCAAAGGTTCTTTTACATACTTGTTCCATTAAAATGTTAAGTGTGTGAATCTATAGTTGTTTAATAAACGAAACCTTGGAAAAATCTGTTTCATTAAAAATTTGGACAAATCATGATTTCAGTTTCTTTAGGTTAATGCCATAAATTATTTTTTTAATCTTCTATATTTACATTTGGGAATAGCAGAGAAACATTTTTTTAAACTACATATTTTAAAAACGACGCTGATGAGTGATTGACAACTTAAGTCCTACTAGAAACTTTTTGTACGCCTAAAATCACGTCACCGTTTTAACATACAAATCTATCAGCAAAATTTTTATTACTAAACGCTATTTAACACAAATGTTCATAGTAACCGCCATACCATATATTTTTTTAATTTTTACAAAATGATAGGCATTCCTTACTAGCTATTGACAAAATTATGTTGATTACATTTTCAATAAGATAGTTAACTTTATATTATAATCACAAATAAATTAATATCAATTAAAATTTTTAAGTGTATTTAGTTTAGAATAATGTTATTAATACAGACACCGTGTAAAAAAATATTAAAAATATTTCTAACGTCACTGCGCCTTTATCTAATACCAATTTAATGGTACCTGCCAAAGTATCCACTGTGTTTGATATTTCGAAAATCTAGAAAATTATGCTGATTTATCTTGGCGGTTTCACAGTAACTACGAGAAAACCTTTTTATCATTTTATTGTTAGATGTATTAAACCTTGTATTACGCCTTATTTAGAGTACATTTTTTATACAATTCTACTAATTTTTACAACAGAATACGCCATAGAAATGTTACGCGCTAAGGATATGTTTAGCTAGCTATTTTTCAAAGGTATAGACTGTCTCAAAGTATATCGTTATGGTTTTTGTCTGATTTGGAACGATTTTATTACCTATTGTTATTGGGTAAACCCATTTGTTAATAAGGGCAGGGGTGGGCCAGGTATTTCTTGAGTATTAACCATTAGGCATATAAATATTTTAACTAATATTTTAGTGGCAGTGTTGAATAACCGTTTTTACTGTGCGTTTCGAAAAAGTTGTTTTACGAGAATATAACTATGTCTCGTCGAAACCATTTGTCATTAGATGCAAAACAGGTTGCGAAAAATGTGTATGAAACTTTAATCAGTAAAGGTCTAATTAAACAAGAAGCATTAAAAGAAACCTGTCTACTTACAAAAACTCCAATATCATCGATAAGGGATATTATTATTAGTGAAGAATTGAACAAAAGAAAAAAACGCAGCGATTTTCAATCTTGTATAGAAAATAGTGATCAGGACCTAATAAGGAAAATATATTATCTTTATGAAAGCGGACTTATTCCTACCTTGGATAAACTGAAAATGAAGCTAGACGAAGACGAAACCAATATAAATATTAGCCGTGCCACCCTCCAAAGAGTTGTTTTGAAAATGGGATTTAAATACCGCAAAATAGACAAAAGACAAGTAGTAATGGAATCGCACAGATTACGCACTTGGAGATTTAATTACCTTCAAGAAATTAAAAGATATAGGTTAGAAAACAGATCCATAATTTACCTTGATGAAACATGGTTTGATACACACGACACAGTATTCAAAGGATGGGTTGGATTCCAGTCAAAACTGTTAGATGAAAGCACTTTCAAATAAAGGAAAATGCATTACCATAATACACGCTGGTTCAGAAGACAAATTTGTCCCAAACTGCTTGGTGTTGTCTGCAAAGAATATAAAGGATTCTAGCTTGGATTATCATAAGGATACAAGTGCAAAACTTTTTGAAAACTGGTTTCAAAATTATCTTTTAAAAAATATTCCAAACAAGTGTTATTGTCATGGATAACGCAAGCTACCACAGCCGCCTGCTACACAAAGCACCAGCCTCATCAAGTTCAAAAACTAAAATCCAGGAATATTTGTTAGAAAATGATATTTATTTTGAATTCAGTTACAAAAAAACGCATCTTTTGGAAGTTCTGAATTTATATGCAATTAAAAAACAATATGTAATATATATGTATGTGATAATTTGGCTGAACAGGCTGGGCATACTGTCTTACGGCTTCCTCCGTATCATTGTATGTTTAATCCCATAGAGCATTTAGGGAACCAAGTCAAATCAAAGACCAGAGCAGAAAATGTTACACCTAATTTAAGTCCCAGTGTTATAAATTTGATAAAAAATGTAATAACTAACATACCAGTTGAGAGCTGGAAAATTTCACTACAGCACATTATAAAAATTGAGGACTCTTACATTTCTATCGAAAACAACATAAATCCTATTGTAATTAATCTCAATAATGACTCTGATAGTAAAACAGAATTAGATTTAGATATTTAGATTAAAAATATAATTATGTATAGATAATGCAGTTATAAATTTATTAAAACTTTGCATATATTTAATTTTTTAATGTAATTTTAAGATTATACTTGCCTAAATAAACAATAAATTATAAATCTTTATGTCCCTAATGTTCTGTCCTTTAATACCTACCCATCCGCAGTTTTATTGCTGTCGGCAGGTATAATCCATAAATGAAGGTAAGAGCTAACACGGTATACTTTGAGACAGACTATACCTTTCTTGTAAAACTATATAATTTTATAGGTTATTTGTTACTGCAAGAATTTGATTTAGATTACAAACATTTTCAATTTATATCTCTGCTCGTTAACAGGTTAGTTCACTAAACTTTTAAAAAGAAAAAAATATGATATTACAAGCCTTACGGCTATGGCTTCTGCAAATAAAGCTAATTTACCGTAAAAGCTTGACAATTTTCGGACAAAAATCAATTATATTGAGAAGAGTATGCTCTAGAAATATTGTGGGCTTTTTTTCGATACACCCTATATCTCAAATAAATTCCTTAAGATTTAAATTAAAAATCGTGTACAAAGGAAGTCGAAGTTTATAAAAAGCTTTTATTTCGGCAACATAATAGACGAGTATTATTACATTTAGTTAGTAATGGTTTGATTATATATTGATAGAATAATACAACAGTAAGAATAGCTTTTTACGGAAAATTTTATGGTAAATATTTCATTAGAGCTTATTTACTCTACAGAGAAATATTTAAAGTAAGTTTCCTTTAAAAATATGTTGTTTTTGTGATTGTACAAAGCAGTAAAGAATTGAAGTTTATGGTTATAATGTATTTTTAACTTTTGGTAAAAAAAATCTATTGAGTAGACTCCGCACAGATATACGTATAAAAAATGTTTTAGAAGAAAACAGTACTATACAATCATGTATAAATGTCTAGTTTATTTATATCAAGAATTATTTACTAAAGCTAGCAAAATATTATTGTGTTGTTTTATATAAGAAATTTTAAATCATATCTTAAATAAAAAAATTTTATTGAATAAAAAAATTAATAATGATTTTATAAATTTTATTTACTCACAGAAAATACAAAACAAGAAAGTTATTGTTAAAATATTTTCTTTATGTCAAAATCTATATATATAATTTGCTAATGTGGATATATTTATATGTAGGGAGAATATATATATATATATATATATATATATATATATATATAATAATAATAATATATATTATATATATATATATATATATATATATATATATATATATATATATATTATATAATATATATATATATATATATATAATATATATATATATATATATATATATATATATATATATATATATATATATATATATATATATATTATTTTTTATTTCTTTGCTGTCCACGTGATTCTGAAGTTATGGCTTGAGCTAAAATCATGAAATTTGACACAGTGGTAGTCTTTAGCAGTGGCTAGAACCTAACGAAGCCCGTTTTTTGAATTTCGCCCCCGGGACAAAAATAGGAGCAAAAAAGTGTATTTTTACCGTTAGCCGTATGGAAGGCGTCTGTCTTACGGAGACGAGGCTACTTAATATTGTCTCTCGCCTGGCGGAGACAGGCTTTTCATCTAGTAGAATATAATTTTTAAAGGGCAAATTTTAAACCTACTCTGAGTTTTTACTTGTAGGTAATTGAATGGAATTTACTCAAGTGCAGTGATGTTGACAACATGGTACAAATGTTTTACGAATTTATTTTTCCAATTATACAAATAACTTGTTCGCACCAAAAATATTAAACACGAAACTTATTCCAGACAATTTTTTCTTACAATATTTTAATCACTAATGTTACAGAATTTTAAACAAATCAACCAATAGGAGCTGAATTACAATGAATATTGCACACTACGTGAAAAATTTTCCACAAAATTAAGGCGATTATTTCCTTCCTATTAATTTTGATCAATCGCTATCATCAAGAATTGGTATGTCAAACATTTTAAGTGGAAAAATTACTTAACAACTGTCAACTTAGCTGTCAGCAGTTTTTCCGGAAAAAAAAATCGAAAAAATTTCATGCAAGTTTGACAAGTTGCCTTGTAAAAATAAACTTGATGGTTTCTATGCTGTGTTGCTATGTAACGTTACCAACAACAAAGATCACAAACGACGCTTACAAATTTAATTAATGTGGCTGTTGAAAATAGTGTTCCACTAAATGCTCAGAAAACTCACTCATCGATCTGAAAGCAATTTATGGAATTTTGCCAAGAAAAAAATTACCAATTACTCCAGACAACAACTACAGGCGAGCTAAATTTAATCCTTAAGGACTGAGCATGGAACATGCGTAAAGCTAATGGGAAAGACTACAAAGAACCGTGTGTAAAAGTAATGTGGAATATCGTTGCCAAAAAAACTGCAGGAAAAATATTTTCAAGAATTTAATATCGTGTTCGACCCATTCCAAGACATTACCAGTTGAGCTTGTTTGGAGCTCGGAGAAGTGGCTCGTTGCTTAACAGAACATTTTAAAGAAGAAATTGATAATTATGGAATCAAAACAGGTGAGATATTGCTGTATTATTTTGCAACAAAATCTGTAAATGTTTATTGTAACTTGGCAGAAAAAACGCTTATATCAAAACAAAATATGTGCGCATACTTTTTATCTTGGCGTAAAATCTGTTTTTGCAATTTTTTAATGTCTTTTTTGCAATACCTTGTATAAATTACGTTTTGCCATTTTTTTAGCATCCAAAATTTGCTAGCTGTATTATTTTTGTAAAAATAATAATCAAAAAATCAAAAACGATATACGTATAACAACTAAAATTTCTTTTGCTTTTTAAAATCACACTACAAAATATATTTTGACATTTAACTCAAATTATGTATCCCTTGTTTCAGGAAGGATCGAGTATAACACAGTCTTCAGCAAAACTGCACAAGGTGGTGCAAAAAATCTGTGCGTTAGCAAGTGGCTTGTTCCTAATTCAAAAAACCCTGAGTTTTGTCCGGTACGTTTGTAAAAATCCCTGTTAAACAAACGAACGTCTAAAATAACAACAAATAGATTGTTTTTGACACCAAATTCAGCATGGCCATCCAATCGTAGCACTGGATCGTTTAAAAACATTCCTGTTGGAAGAAATGAACTGTCAAAATGGACAAAAGACGCAGCCCAAAAAACAGGTATGAACACGACAGAAGTTAAAATATCTAACTATTCTATGGGTTCAACTGCTGTTACTAATCTGGCAAAGGCCAGTGTAGGCGAGCAGCAACTCATTCTAGAGCTGCGTCCATCCAATCGTATCTACAAATGGACAGTCAACATCATTCAAATATCATCACTGCCTTAAGAACCGTCCAAAATAATGTACCATCTACAAGCTTCGAAGCTCCCTTGAAAAGACAGAAAATAGACACTTCTTTGAGCCAACACCAACAATCGTTTGACACTCCTCACAGCAACATAGAGAATAGTGCTACTACAAATATAATTAAAAACAATTTAACCGATATGGCTAACAATACTCCTGTAACCTACAATAATTGTAATTTTTATATTAATTGTTATTTAAAATGAGTTGGAAGTGATTACCTTTCCTAGCTTGAAAGTTATATTGTTCTTATTAATTACTGTTCTTATTTTTTTAATAAAAAAAATGTTGTATTAAAATAAAATGATTATTTAACTCAGGAAATAATCTTACCAAATATCCCTGGTCCATTTAAATTTTTCTGTGGAAAAATTGGAACACTCGTTTCTAAGTAATCTGTTTTAACAAATAGCATTCGCGAAAGTGGAAAAATGCTCGTCTTTGACTCGGATTTTTAAAACCACTATCGCTCATGCTATTTGTAAAAACAAATTACTTAGAAACTCGTTTTTCCGAATTTTTACGGAAAAATTAAATGCACTAGGGATATTACCCCCGAATATTGAAAGGAGAAATGTCATCTTGATAGTTCTGAATTATTACAAATTTTCAGGAGTTTACGTACTAATTTTGTTGCCTATAAGAATAATTTATTTTTATTGTTGTTTGACTTAAAAACTAACTAACCTAAATAACTTTACTTTTTGCCAAACAATAATAAAAATCAATTCATAACTGTTTCTGGGCAGCTGTTTTTCATGAAAAATTTTTGATAATTTTAAATGCACTTACCATATTACTACAGGTTAAATACACTAGAAGTAAAAAACATGATCTCTCTTAAGCATAGATTTTACAAAAAGTTAAACGTTCTTATTTGCAGTCAGACTATTAAAAATATTCTAGCGTGAGAGAAAAGACAAAATACCTTAATCTATGCTATTTATTTTAAACATCGAATAGATGTTTGCAACCAATATAAGATTCCTTTGGTTACATTTTAACACCCTACGTAAATGTAATGGTATTCCGAAATGGAATATAATGGTGAACTTAAGGAAAGCCCACAGGATATCGTGGATTTCTTAGTTAGATATTTTCAGTCATGTGATGTGAATCACCGTGATGCTATGTTTTCTAATGTTCAAAAATGCTTTACAGACTTGATCCTTCACAGTTTTATAAAAACGAAGATTTGAAGAAAAAATGGTTCTGCTGACTGATGTAAGGATGCTGGTCCAGAGGAATAGTGCCATCGTTTCTTAAGTCATACGATACTACCTTCATCAGGTAAAATTTTCGCCTCCTCAGAAGGAATCTCTTCCATTTCCAATGTTAAAAATTGGAGATAGAATTGAAATCAGAAGTTATGGGCGCATATCCTTTGTATGATTTATTGGTTGATAGAGATCGAACGCTGTTAGAACAACACCGATACGTCACGGTTTCATATGGCAAACTGATATAAGACGGTGACGTATCGGTGTTGTTCTAACAGCGTTCGATCTCTAACTTGTTATAAAATTCACACAAAAGGAAATTATTTTAATGTAAAATTGATCATATAACAACATTTCGAGCATATTATATTTAATAAGGTATAAAGATTTTTGTAATTTAAAAAAAATATTTTAATACTTATTTTTTGTAATTAAAACATTAACTCTTGTCTTTTATTGAAGGTCAAAAGTAAATGGTGACGAGGCTTGACAAGTTTAAGTCAAGGTGAGAATAAAATATTTTTTGTCTTTCACACTACAGACTAGTATCTACATAATAACATATTTTCATAAAAAAATACTAATAACTTTTGAATAAAAAACGTAAAAAGGAAACAAACTTATTTTCGTTTCATCTTTTATCCTCTTACGTTCGTTGTTAGTTCGCAATCTCAGTTATTGACTGAAAAAACTTCAATTTCATGCTTGTTTACCGTCCGTGTTGTACCTTTGAGTTTGTAAGTTAAAAACGGTATTAATTACGTCTAAATATTTTTTATTTTTCACCGTGGGGGATCTACGTAATTTACCTCTTCGGTTTGTTGAAAAAAGAAAATAATCTTTTTTAAAAATAATAACTCTGCGATGTTTCAGACAAAATCCGTAATTGGACTAAATAAAGATTTGTTTTTATTTTCTAGAGGTAATCAAATAAAATAATATAGCAATTATACAGGGTGTAAAAAGTATGATACCCAGATTTTAATGGGGCATAGTGGAGCTCAAAACAAGTCAAAAAGTTTATATGACAAATGTGTCCAAACTTGACAGATTTTTGTCTAAACAATATTAAAGTTACAAACTTTGAAAGCAATTATTTCTAAAAAACTTAACAATTGTAAACTTTCGTTTTAATCGCTTATTAGTAGATTTTTTTTTCTATTAAAATAAACTAAGCTTTTAATGTCTCAATCTACAAATAAAAAAATATATTGAGAATAATTTTTCCACAGTTAAAAATTTAAAAAACCATTGGCAACAGCGCTACCCAAAAGCCTCGTGTAGTCGTGCATTGTGCGTTTTGGTGACGATATGTTTGTACGTTGCAGTGGTCAAAATATTTTTAAATCGAAAAAATACGCCGATATTTTATTAATTTACGACGAGGCAAACCAAAATGCTAATACCAAAGAGTTTTGAAAACGGGATGTGTGCAACCGAGAAGTCTTATTCTTTTAGCAAAATAAAAAATTCCTTATTTAAAACATAATAATTTGTGTTCTTTAAATGGATATAAAGTTTAATTTTGTGGTAAGTACAAGTGATGTAACGGATGTCATTTTTTGAACATTTGCGAATGCGAATATCTGCTATCGACATTCGCGAATGCGAATGCGAATATTCAGTTTTTGTTTAAATTTCTTAACAGAAGTCTTTTCTTGTTTATGTTGCATTATACATTTTTTGTCTTATAAGTTCTAATACAAATTTAATTGTTAAGCTTCATTGCTCAAAGGAAAGTAAATAAATAAATTATACCAAATGATAATGTGAAGATTGATAATATAAATAAGAAATGAATGAATTTTGATTTTATTAACATATTATTATCCTGAAATTGTTTTTTTTTTTTTGATATTCATATTTGCAAAAGATTCGCAGAAATTTTACGAATGCAAATGCGAAGTTCGAAACGATGTGATGAAGCGGGCGCGGTGTTGCCAAATTTTTTAAACTTTGAAAAGCCAAATTTCGAAAACAATTAACATTTGACCAAGGGGGTTTTTGGCTTTTTTGACTTGTTTTGAGCTCCACTATCGCCCATTAAAATTGTGAGAATCATACTTTTTACACTCTGTATTTATAATTCTGTAGGTATACAGTAATGGCGTCCTTACTAGTAACTAAAGAAAAATTTTACAACATAAATCAAAAATTTAAACGTGGCAAAACATAATTGTCTTTCTTTTGTTTTTCCAACAGTTAAATCAGTTAACAGCCAGTCAGTTTGAAAACCGTTTACTATAATATTTATTTTATTGATCCTTTTTAAAATTAACAAATATTTACCTTGGTACTTTTCCTACTATAGGGAAAAAACGCAAAATAATCGTATGACAAGGTTTTTGCCAGTTGTCACTTTTAGGTCAGTAGATTAGAAAAAACCTGGTTTCCCAATTTTTCTGTCTAAGGGTGCCCTAATTTTAAATTTGACAAACGTATTGCCATTGTTACCATACACTGTTTAAAAACTATTGCAATTTTGCATAAAATTACGCAATTGCGCTGTGAATTATAAACGAACTTTATTTTATGAATTTTAAAAGCAAATACTTTTAAAATGATTTCGAAAAGGATAAAAATACAAGTTAAAATTGCAATATTTTAAAAGAGCAAAATATGCCGTCTAAAATAAAATTAAAAAATACCGCAAATACTTGAAAAATACAGTAAGTATTTATATCATTTTTTTTTGACCTGTGGTATGGAAAGGACCGACAAGACTAATAACTAAGAGATTACATAACATCAATAGTTACAAAGTTTAAAAAATACAGAAACTACATATAACATGTTGCATATAACATGATTGTTTGTAAAATTTAAATAATATCAAATATAATTTAATTAAAATCATTAGTTATGTATCAGCAATTTAAAATTTAAGAAAATAGTAGTGAAGAGCACAGCTTTTTTTGAGAATGCCCAAAAAAATTGTAGACACGCTGTTTAAAAATACACGTATTGTCATAGCTGGACTTTCTAAAAACCTTTAATATAAAATTAAAAGCGACTTTGGGGTGATTCCGTTTTTGACCATTTCTTACCTCAGTGCCCTAGACACTTTTAAAGAAGCAATAACAAGACAAAAGAATTGTATAGTAATACACTGTTAAACCCTTAAGTATTTTTAAGCTGATTTATGTTATGAGTTATTTAAGAAGCTATGCAACATTATCAGTACCTATTAACTTGATTTTCATAAATTCTTAATCACAAGCAACAAAGTTTTGATTATCCCATATCTATCATTATTCTTGAGAACAACACAATTAAATTCAATAAAGAGAATAAAAGAAGTATGTGAATTAACTATATACAGTAAGCCTCTGTCAAACATCTTACTATTTAAATATCATTTTACATGTTTACACGTTACATGTCTATTACTTTTTTTGTTCTTTCTAGCACTATCTTTCTTGGCTTTCTAGAAATACCCAGTTCTTGCAGTTCACCTGGACTCATCCATACTACTGACGAAAAAGTAAAGAGCGAAGGATATTTTTTTATGTTAGAATCCATTACCTTCTCCATTCATTTTTGTGCGCTGGTCTTAGATATCATCTATAATATACAAGGTGTATGATGTATGTAGTACTACCTCTCAAACGATTCTTGGTTTATATAAAATAGCTTCCACGTCTTTATTTTGTCTTATTCTGACTCAGCTTTTATGCTTCTGGTTTCTATAGAACAGTCTCTATTCTAGCACCCGGCACCCTTAGCCTAGCTCTAATTTGGGGTGACTCCTAACATCATCGGTTCCGCTAAGCTTTAAAATAATTTTTCTGCGACAATTTCTAATTTGTTTTCGTTAAGTCTTTGTCTCACATAACTGGAACAAGTCCCTTGAATTTTTTGGTGAATCCTAGATCGTTGCTCTTGACATATCCAAAGCTTTCGATTAGGTCTAGCATAATGGGCTTCTTAACAAACTTCTTTCTTACGGTCTTCCATCTAAGCTTTGCTCTTGGCTCTCCAGTTTCTTTTACAATCGACGTATATTAGTTATTGTAGATGGTCATTTTTCTAGCTTCTATCAAACTAATGCTGGGATGCCCCAGGGCTCAGTACTGGCACCAACTCTATTTCTTCTACACATCAACAATTGTCTTTCTTCCACAATCAATTTCATTCATAGTTTTGCTGACGATAGTACCCTCCACTCTAACAGTCAATTTCTTGAGCCAGTTAAGAAGCCTGATTTGGAAACCAAGCGTAGGTCGATGCGGATGTCTCTCTCACAAGACCTCAAACTTATCTTGGATTGGGGCGCCAAAAATCTTGTTCAGTTTAATGTCTTCAAAACACAGTCCTGTTCGCTGTCGCAAAAAATGTCTGCCAGTGCTCATCCGTTACATATGAGCGGCCAAGTTTGCAGAACAAAGGGTCGTTTAATCATGTCGGCGTTACTTTTGAGAATAACCTTACTGGCACAAACACATTACATTCATAGCCTCAACAGCTTCAAAAAAAAAAGCTTGGATTCTTCTTTCGAGCCAGAAAGTATTTCTCTTCTTCCAATCTGTATACTCTGTATGTATCCCAAATCAGACCCTCTTTAGGATATTGTTTTCATGTCTGGGGAATGGCATCTTCCACAATACTTAGAATTCTGGACTCCATATAGAGACGAGCTTTTCGTTTTATTAATGATCCCACGCTTACAGAGAGGCTTCCTCCTCTTGCCCATCGTC
Organism: Listronotus oregonensis; assembly: GCA_019359885.1. Taxonomy (NCBI): domain Eukaryota; kingdom Metazoa; phylum Arthropoda; class Insecta; order Coleoptera; family Curculionidae; genus Listronotus; species Listronotus oregonensis. The sequence continues at coordinate 3,962 of JAHBCN010003355.1, read as the reverse complement.
GAGCTGTGGGTGATCTGTCACTCTTCTATAGGTATTTTCAAGACTTCTGCTCAGCGGAGTTGGAAGTATAATTTCTTCTCTGGAAGCTCTCCCAACAGAGCAACACGTAGTGCAACTGTTTATGCATCCTTTTACAGTTCAACTGGAGAGGCACCGAACCTCCCCCTTTTTTCACTTCTTCAGAGTGTCCAGACTATGGAACCTGCTACCCGCAGAAGTTTTTCCTTCTACTTCCAGTCTCCAAATATTTAAGTCCCGTGTGAACAAACTCCCTCTCACCTCACTTAAGACACCCACGGTACGTTAGTACTTAGGCCTCAGCCTTCGTGGACTGTCCAAAGATTTAAAAAAAAATTTAAAACAAGCTTAAATTAGATGTTAAATACAAATGAACTCCAAATACTGATTAATGTAAGTGGACGACTAAAAAAATTGGACAATACTAAAGAAACCGTTATTACAAAGATAAATATCATTTTCTGAAAGAAACGTTACTTTGTGCATTGGTATTTTAAATAATAAAAAAAAGCATATAAAATTTAAAAAAATTCTGCAGAGTTTAGAAATTATGTCAATACTTCACTTTTATTTTATGCCATAAATACATGGCAGACATCCCACTGTTAACGAATCAGTTTATACACATTAGCCGTCTTTCTCTTTTCAAAGCATTCCTTCTTTTTCCACAAACACGCACGTCAGAAACCTTTTGAAGTACAGGCTAAACCCATTAGGCAAACCCCATCGAGGCTTGTAATATCAAGCGGCCCGCTGGAAACCATGAAAAATACTCTCGACACATAAATTTCAAAAGCTAAATGCGATTTCCCGGAAACAGGCCGTGTTCTTAAATGGTTTAAATCCTATCTTAGCCATAAACGTGACATGTTAGTCATGTGCGTGAAATGGAAAACATTATAAAGTTAGAAACACTTGGAGTTTTATTATTTTAATATACAGAAGATTAGCGCGGGAAATGTAAACTTTAAAAACAGTTTGAGGCTCTGTTTATTAGATTTTTCTGTGGTAAAATAGTTAATTTTAATTTTAGTTTGTTTTTCTCCGTTTCTTTTCCGCTGTTTTCGATATAAATACGTTACTGATGGTAAACACAGTATTAGATCGTACAAATAAAATAAAAGACGAAGTCGTAGACCGAGTCGGAGTAATCACACGAGTATTGTAATGAACTGATACCGCATGAGTTATATACAAAATTTTATCTTAGACCGCAGATATTAGTAAAAACATGATTTTTTAAATTTTAAATTTCTTCACGTCATGCAGTGACACAAAGTATACCTGTACCTGTACCTCTACCTGTTTTGGGTCCAAAAAATCAAACTAGTTTGTCATTTACTTGCTATGTCGACAAGGCCGTTTGTGCGATGTTTAATAAACAAATTATTTGACGCGAGAACTTTGCATTGGCGATATTTCACTAAAATTAGTCATTTCAACCAGGAATAAGTGAAATGTCTGATTATTCCCTTCCCTCCGACATAGAAGAGATGATGCAAATGGCAGTCTCTTTGTTACTCTCAGTTACAAGCACTCCTAAAACAAAATAGCGAAGGATATTAGTCAAAGAAAAGCAAGACATTGTCAAAAGGAGAAATTGCCCAATTCCTTGCCATAGCCGATGAAGGAAAATTTTGGCTTATTAAGGTAAGAGCATAGAGTTTTTATATTTTCAAAAAAGATCTGCAAAAAAAAGACGAGTTTAAAGTTGTAGTGACTTTTAGCGTACTATACTTAAGTTTATTTTCCTTTGTTACAGGTTCGGCTAATCATTAGCATTGCTGAGGCTTGCAGAGAAGAAATGGCCCAATTATTATGCGAAAACGTCTAAGATGAAGGAAAGGTTTTCCATATTGAAATTCCAAACACAAAAACAAAGATTCCAGAACATTTTTCGCGACATCTGGAGGATTTCAAGAATGTGAGATGGTTCAGATTATCCGAAAATTCAAATTGCTGTGTCCAACACTCACGGATTACAAGAGATTTTTTGTAGGTTACAGAAAAGGCATTTGCATACGGCCGGCAGCCCGTTAGTATCAATACGTTTAGCAGCATGCCCAAACCTTTAGCTACTTTTTGAAATATGCCACACCCAAAATTATTAATTACACTGTTTCCTTCGTTCATCTATATCCCTATTAGCAGATTCTGCAACAGACCTATTGACTGTCAAACGCCTTGATGGATGAAGGTTATATTGATAGAAGAACAAAAAGAATGTCGCGAAAAAAAATGGGAGGAGGGGCGGAACCTTCAATCTGCTACAGTTCCTGTACCTCGCCCCCGGCTGCAGCCACCCAACAAGTTTTACGATTCAGCATATGCCTAAAGTTGCCTCTGGTGTAAATTTTACTTTCAATATTTATAATAATTAATTTTATATTATATAATATTAAAAATGATAATAATAAAAAAAATATGTTTAAAAATAGTGGTTTTGTCAAAATGCGTTATGTAATAAGCATTCACCGCACTAGTGCGGTAATAAATGCGCTATGGTTCATTACTGCACTAGCGCGGTAATAGGACTCATTACACAACAACAAATAAAAATATGCTAAAATGAGTTACATAATAATCACTTATCTTGCAGATCGTAGATCAAAAAGTATACGTGACTCAGATAGTTTTACACTTTATGGACAGGCAAAACATACACCCTGACATCGTTAAAAAACAGTCATAAATAAGCATGACCACTGACCACTGTCCTTGAGAAGTATCCTTTGCTTAAATACAAAAAGCGTTCCTGTTTATCCTGTAATTATTACCAAATACATGTATATTGTAGCATAGATTTTTAAGTTGTGGAAATCTGTGTTTGATGTGTTTTAGTTCTGTCAAAAATATATATCGATCATTGGTTCTGTAATAGTATATTACATACCGAGAGTGGTAAGAAGCCCATTACACACGATTCCGAAAATCACTGTACGAGCGTGAGCGAGTACCGTAATTCGAAAGAGTGTGTAATGGGCTTACCACTCGAGTTGTGTTCTATACTTTTTCTACGACTTTATGTTTAGTTTTTATAAATAAAAGCAGAAGATTATGTAAACTTTAAGTAACAATACAAATAATAATACAAACATTTGCGTTGTCAAGGCGATGCTATTTGTTTCATAGCCAGCTTTACGTAAAATCTATTGAAAGTTTTCAAGATTTTGGGGGCTCGCGGCTAATGCGATTGTGGAACTGTTACGTAATATATATATATATATATATATATATATATATATATATATATATATATATATATATATATATATATATATATATATATATATATATTACATATACTGCCCTTACGCACAGTTTGGTTCTTACAGTATAGTGTTTGTAATTAGAGATTTACTGATAAAGTAGACGGTGTGTAATTAGGTTCTTACTAATATAGGAGTAGAAAATAGTATATTACATACCGAGAGTGGTAAAAGCCCATTACACACGATTTCGAAAATTACGGTACGAGCGTGAGCAGTACGTAATTCGAAAGAGTGTAATGGCTTACCATCGAGTTGTGTACTATACTTTTTCTACGACTTTATGTTTAGTTTTTTATAAATAAAGCAGAAGATTATGTAAACTTTAAGTAACAATACAAATAATAATACAAACATTTGCGTTGTCAAGGCGATGCTATTTGTTTCATCAGCTTTACGTAAAATCTATTGAAAGTTTTTAAGATTTTGGGGGCTCGCGGCTAATGCGATTGTGGAACTGTTACATGTAATATATATATATATATATATATATATATATATATATATATATATATATATATATATATTATATATATATATATATATATATATATATATATATATATATATATATATATATATATATATATATATATATATATATATATATATATATATATATTATAATTTACCAACGTTTGGGTTCTTACAGTTTAGTGTTTTAAAGAGATTTAC
>JAHBCN010003354.1:0-76443 GCA_019359885.1 Listronotus oregonensis | reverse complement strand
TAAATGTAATAAAATTGCATAGGTTACAAAGATAATACTGTATATCTTTTTTATCAGCATTATTTTTTAATGTGTACTAATTTAAAAATATTTAAAAAAGTATTTTAAAACAAAGAAATTTTGATTTTTGTACCTTAAAATAAATAATTTTATTTTATTTTAGGTGATTTCGGTTTGGCCAAAATTTTACCATCAGACAAAATGGCAACGACCTTCTGCGGAACTCTATCCTATATGGTAATTTGCTTGAAATAAAACAAACCATTAAAATCAATAATTATAGTTAAAAATGAGTATTGGTAGAAACATAAAACTGTAGGAAGAAAAAGGGTTTATAATTACATTTTCTACAAGATAACACTGGTTAGAAATCCCAAAACGTATGATGCTTGTTGCAAAATAACAACAAACAAAAAAAAAAGATAAAGAAGCGTAGCTTCTTCCTTGTTTGTCGGACCCTGAGGTTTTTCTCAGGTCCTCCATATTCGGCCATGAAAAACATCATGCTATGATAAAACATCGCGCCAAATTTTGTTTAATTCGGTTTTATAGTTTTAGGTAGAGTTGAGAATATGAAACTTAGACATTTGTTTTTTTTGCACATATATTAAGATCTCAAGCTAACAAACTTTTTTATAAAAATGAAAATCGGATTGCTAAAGACAATTGTTTTAAATTATGAAACATTTATTTGCTTAAAACACATTTAATATCGCCGCAAAATTTCAATAAAAAAAGAGGCTTCTTTTGATAACTGGCGTTCACAGCGAATCTCTAAACAATAGCTAATTCATAATAATGGTTTGCACATATTAGATATGTTTTAAATCATTTTAACGCAAAAAAATGTTTCTTTTCTAATTTGTTTAAACAATTATTATCTCCAGCAATCGTTCATAAATATAAACAATTGCTAAGGGGTGCCCAAATAATCCGGCTTTCATATGAAAAAAGTTTTAAATCTTGAAATTTCTGGTGTATATTTAAAGAAAAATATAATGTCTAAGTTCAACTCTACCTAGACGAAGTATAATATATATATATATATATTATATATATATATATATATATATATATATATATATATATATATATATATATATATATATATATATATATATATATATATATATATATATATATATATATATATATATATATATATATATATATATATATATATATATATATATATATATATAGCGTGACATAGAAACTGAACACCCAGTATAAATGATGTTATTTTAATAAAATTATGTACAAGTACTTAATGAATCATAATAAGTAAATGATTAAAATATTGCATTGCTTTAAAGCCCTTTTACCTTTAATAATGTGTGGATGGACCCCGATGTGTTACGCATTCTCCAACGCGTCTAGGCATGCTTCTGATCAGGTGGTCAATGTCCTCCTGTGGTATCTCATTCCAGGCAATCACCAACTCCTCTCGAAGTGCTCTTAGAGTCTGAGGAGGACGTTGCAAATTGAGCAATCTCCTACCTATCATATCCCACACGTGTTCAATTGGGGTAACAATGTGACATCATTATGTTGAAAGAAGTCCATTGTGACTCTTGCAACATGTGGTCGGGCATTATCTTGTTGTAAAGTTGGATTTGCCAGGGTGTCAAGATATGGTAAAAGATGGGGTTCTAAAACTTCTTGGATATAACACTGCGCGGTCATGTTACCTCTGATGAAGATTAGAGATGACCTGGAACCTCACCCCAAACCATAACTCCAACAGTGTGATGAACATGTCTTTCAACAAAAAACTGTGGATTCATCCTTTTACCACGTCGCCTTCTAACCCTGGCTCGACCATCGTGCATGCCTAAACAAAATTGAGACTCGTCAGTAAAGACAATACTGTTCCATTCCTGATCCCAGAGTGACCGTTATCTGCACCACTCAAGGCGATTACGTTGGTGTTCTGGAGTTAAAGGGAGAACCCAGTGTGGTCGGTATTAAAACAGGCCAAAACTTCTCATTCGTCGGTAAACAGTTCGCATGCCAATAGGTCTTCCATGTTCTGCAAACCATTCATTTGCAATGAACCTGGTAGTGGAGAAACGGTCACTTAAAGCAAATAATCTTAGGCAACGATCTTCACGGTCTGTTGTTGTAACCAATCGTAAAGAATGTCAAGAACCAAAATCCGCCAAATTTGGATCTTTACTGCAACTGCAATATTCATTTTAGATTGTTAGTGAATTTAAAAAAAGCAGTATAAAAACCAATATCTCAGACTGATAAGGCTGCAAATTGCATCAATTGTTATTTTCAGTAAGATAAATAAATTCACCAAATTTTATTAAAATAAAACCATTTAAACTGAGTGTTCGGATTTCTATGTCACTTACTATATATATAAATATATATATATATATATATATATATATATATATATATATATATATATATATATATATATATATATATATATATATATATATATATATATACTTATTTATTTATTTCTGACAAGATCTCGTAAACTATTTGATTCAGTTGTTGTCGGGTTAAGATGACTTCTTTATTTTTCGATAATCCCCAAAGAAAAAAATCTGGTGGCGTTAGATCCTGAGATCATGGTGGCCATATGTTCCTATCTGATGGTTTCTAAAGTGAGTATTTAAATACTATTTTATTCAATGAGCAGTATGGGTAGAAGCGCCATCTTGTTGAAAGTAAATCCCTAGTACTTTATTTAAAGGAGCATCATCAACGATATAGAAAATGATTGATTGGAATATGTCCAGATATCTATCAATATTTTTTTCTTAAAACAGCGGCTCACAAGATTATTTTAAATTAAAAAACAACTTACATTTACCCCAACATGACCTAATTGAAGAACTGGTCGGGCCAATGTCGTTCATGATATCGGTTAAGAATACCGCATCTTGTTATTTGACATTTATCTGATCAAATACATTATTTTTTTGTAAAAAGAACGATCCTTAGATTTATTTAAAAACCAGTGACAAAACTCTAATCCTCTCACATCATCATCAGAGTGCAAATATTGGGTAATAATAATAACGTAGAGAATATATTTATTGGAGGTCAAAATTCTTTCCGCCTTGGATTTTAAAATTTAAGTATTAGTTTATCTTATTCGTACAGAGGTAGATTTTTGTTCCTAAAATCCCAAAGTAATTTTAGAGACTAAAATTCGGGTGTGTGCTTAGGACGACAAGACAAAAGTGAAAACTTCACTAAGACAAGAAAGATTCGCTATTAACTTTTTACAATCTAATATCTGCAAATTTTAAATTTAAGACGATAAAAGAACCGATTCATAAAAGCAAATATAACATGCATTGGGTCAGATTTTAGTACTTGGCTTTTTTCCCGACTGCATGATGATAGTTGCATACCCAAGTCTGACGGTTCGCTCTAATCCAATACCCAAAAAATTAAATAAAAAATTAAAAGTATTTGCATTTGTATAGAATATATTTATGTTAAGAAAATTGACTATGATTTCATCGGATTAAAAACCAATCCAATAATTATTATTTGCTCCAAATGACTGTCATGAAAGTTTAATATTTTTATCCGATATCGTTTTTTAAGCCAATTCTCTTATTTTGCTTGACTGGACTTTCTCGGACTGGTCGTACGACAGTAACCACGATGGTATAGACAGGATTTGGATTTTAACTGACATATATTTTTACCTAAATTAACTCGATTGGATTTTGAGATAAGGAATTGTAATTTTTTGTGTCAACTTGCCATTTTAGAATTTTGACATAAATAACTGTGGATCGAAATTTGTGACTAAAGGTTTCGGATCAGATAAAACCTACATCTGATCAACCTTATTGACATAAACATAATCTATACTTTGTATTTCTTAAAACGAAAAAAGAAAAAATATTTTTAAAAAAATATATAGAAATTATAAACAACAATATGTTTTGGTTGGTTTACCCCATAATATAACCAAATATGAACACAGATTCACTTAAAACCACACCGTATTTAAGATTTAAAAAAATATATCTTTGGCTTTACTTTTTAGTACATAGATCAAGTAGTATAACATCTTCTAGGAATTATGCGAATTGTTTTTTAGGTTTAAACCAGTAATGGTTAGTTTTAAAAGTAAAACTTGTTTAGTGTTTTTTTCTAGCTACAGACATGCAGAAACAAAATATTTTTTTTCTTAAACAGGTGGTTGCATTATACAAAATAACTTTTAGGCTCCTGAAGTCTTGTCACGACGTCCATATGATGCCAAAGCTGATCTCTGGAGTTTGGGAGTTATAGTATTTGAATGTTTGACTTTGTCGCTACCTTTTCAAAGTACCAGCCTCTTGGATCTTGTAAATTTTAACAGAAATAATTTTGAGTCAAAGTAAGAGTCAACCTGAATTTATTTTTGGGGTAATAAATTAAGCAAAATATATTTTACTACTACTCTTAATCTATAGACTAAGATCCCTGCATGAATGTTTAATTGGTCAAGTAAGATAAATTTAAATTACACAGTACAATGGAACTCTCATGGAGAAAAAAACCCATATATACATTTTCCTACATTACATAAAAAAACACATGATGGGAAAGACAGAAAAATATGAGGGTTAAGGGAATTCTACAGTGAATAATTGTAATTGTAATATTATGATAGTCTTATGCAATAAAATATACTGAATAAAATAAAGGAAATATGATTTAAGCAGAAAAATAAGTATCAAAAATGCCATTGTACAAGCGGATTTTAAAGTATTTTTATCTGCATTTATTACTAAATACTAATTTACCAATATAGGGATGAAGTATATTAATCATGGTATTTTGCAATAACAAATTGCTTTCTTATAAAAAATGTATTTTGCTAATTTATTTGACGAGATTTACTAAACCATTTATTAGTAAAACTGAGAACGTCATATTTATTTTATGAAAAATATAAATTTTAAAATCAATTAAACAAGAATACCTATCTATCAAATCTTGTTTTTTAATTGCCAACCTTAAAAACAAGCCAATCTGTTATTAACAACTGTATATTTTTTGAAAAATAAGTCAGAGTTTATTTGAAAATTAAACATTTAATCTTTACTAAATTTGATTTTAAATTATTTCTGATTTTTTATATTTCTTTGCAGACTTCCGGCTAGAACGTCTTTAAAATTGCGTAATATGTTGTATGGGCTTTTAAATGGTGATCCAATGCAAAGAATGGATTCCCAAGCCTTTTTCAATCACGAGTTTTTACAGTAGGATACCTTAACCTATTTCAGATTCTCGTGTACAGAGAGGTAATTAAAATGTTACATTTTAACGTTTGTCAACAGGACCTGTGTCATGTCATAAGATCATTTTTAAGTATTTGTCAATCTTAGACACTGGGGAGCTAAAATGCTACATAAATTGTTTAAATACTTAAAGTATCTATCAAATTATATCAGCTTTGGTTAAATTTAAAGTGACCATATTTAAGTGTCAATATCTCTTTGCCCAGGATGTTTTGGTTTGGTAATGGGGTATAACTTTTTACTACATGTATTTTTAATATTTTAAAAAGCTTTTTTTTACTGGTTCTGTGTTAACTGTCCCTCTAAAGACGCAATTTTTTCCCAAATTCATAAATTAAATATTTTGACATAAATCAAAATGCGAAAATTATTTTTTCTACAACCGCGCGAAAAGTACCATGTTTGCGCTTCAAAAACAAAACACAAAGTTGCACTTTTCAGCGACAAAATACCTTGTCGCTCGCTGAGTTATCAAGGAAACCGTAATAGAAAAACGTCAAATTTGACACCACCCTAGGTGTTGAATGGTAGAAACTTCATCTGAAATTGTCATTAAAAATTGTGAGAATTGCATTTTTACCTTTAATATTGTAAATAATAAGAAAAATGACTAGATCTTATATAGATTTAGGTAATAATTATATAAATATCTAAATGTATATACATATTACAATAATCATTACAATAAAATAAATTGGTATAGTAGCCACGGTTTTATTAAATCTGTTTTTATTAACTACTTCACCTTTGCATGTTCCGTTGAATGCTTAATAGTGGTAAAATACAAATTACCAACTTTAGTTATACAGAATAATAAAAGTTTATGTTCGGAAAGTCCCTACATCGTTCTGACGGAGTTTTCTTCCACTAAAAGTGGGAGAAATGTATTTTTTTATAAATAATTGAATTTTATATTCTACGTCATATAACTATGTATATTACGACAAATCAAGTGATAAATAAAGCAAATTACAAACTTTAGTTATAGAAAGTAATTAAAAAATAGTTATTATGATTACAAACTCTAATTATCTAAACTTTTCATTATACTTAAGATAGTAGAAATGTATATTTAGTAAACAATTCGCATTATCTATAAATTACATTGATGTCCAAATTACCGCTTTAAATAAAATACAAAACTACCAACTTTGGTTACGAAAAACAGTTTAAAAATTGGTTTGTCGATATCCTTCTTTTATTTTTTATTAATTTTGTACTACTAAAGGTGGTAGAAATCTATTTTTTTCTGATTCAAACTGATTATATTTATAGCTTTCACATAACACAGGCGAGTATTATGTTTAGATATGATAGGAGGCCATGCTTGCCGCTGCTGTCAAGAAAAATAAAGAAATGATTATTTGACGTATCAAAAAGTTTGTTAAACAGCTATTGGTGTTTAATAAACTGATTGTAATAATTATCTGATAATGGACAGTTTTAAAAAGTATAAAATATGTAATTGTAAAGAATTGAGCCATGTCCAAATACGCCATTCCAGTTTAATATACTTACCTGCGCTAGCTGAGAAGTGCGACCAACATCTTTCGAAAAATGGTTTGTTCAACAGCATTCAGAAAAGTCTACTACAAATTTCGACCAAATATTACAATATTCCCAAAAAAAAGAATGAATACAATCATTTCAAAATAAAAAAGGAAGAATTCCAAAAACATTTTTAAACAGAAATTTAAATCATAACGTAATACAATAATACGTAAATAACTAATTAAAAGGGTACTAAATAGTTTTTTTTATTGTTTTCTTTTGCAGTAAATACCTACTACTGAAAAAACATTTTTACAATAACACACATCTGTAGTGCAAAATGATGCTTGCACGTTTTAAAATGTGAACTGTCAAATTTGAGTTTATATCAATAATCATTAATTTTTACCAATTATTTTATAAAATCTGCGGTTGTAGAAAAAATCTTGTGTGTAATTCGAGCGCAAAGTGACATTGTCGCTCTCGCGAGATAGCCGCGCTCCACTACGCGTCGCGCGTCAAACTTCTCGCTCAGGGCGACAATGTATTACTTTGCGCTCTTAATACACACATAGCTATTTCTCGTTTTGACAATACCATTTAATGCAGAAAGTTCCCAGTGGATTACAAAAAAAAAACTTAGTTCTACGAAAATCTGCATCTCAAATTTGGTTGATTAGTTAGGTGTTTAATTTGGTCATTAGTTATTAATTTGGTGCCGTTTCTAAGAATTCTTGATTAGTATTTTTACCAAAATGCATTTATTTCTATTTCCTTTATAAAATTATGTTATATGGCTTACCATTGATCTAGTTTTAGTATTCGACAATGAAAAAAAAAAATAATAAAAATAATAAGTGAAATAGTTTAAAGATTTAACTACCCTTACCAGAACTTGCCAATAATAAGGTTTCTATTTTTTTGTTGGTAATACGAGTACAACCAAACAAAACTAAATTATGACACAGTTTGTACTTTAGCGCCATCTAAAGCAAAAAAATATAATTTATCTTTTAAGACATTTTTTTAGTAGATAATGAAACTAGAATACAATGTTAGAGCGGATTCCTCTATGAAAAATATTTATAGGGTTCTGCAACCAAATAGGAAATGAACTTAAAATATATTTTTAAAAGCATAATAAAAAAATCTACCATCATTTCGGTGAAAACTAAATCGTCTTAAAAATTTAAAAAATCTACTAAGTAAATTGTTGAAAAAATAAATACAAGTAACAATCAATGAAAAAATCTGTGTTATTAATATGTTTAATGTTTTTTATGCGTAAAGCTGATGATCTTAAAGGTTTCACTTACATAAAATTTAATAAAGTCGGGGAGAATCATATAAGTACAGTAATGTTCAGATATAATGAACCCTAAAACCAGCAATAAAAGTGCTTAACATAGTAAAAGTCCATTAACATAGTAAAAAATACATTTTGTGTACCAGAAAATGTTCAGTTTAACCGGAAGTTTATTTAAATGGGTAAGTTATATCCGAACATTCGTGTATTTAACATTCATTGTATTTTTAAGTATATCATATGGTTTTGTTTTTTAGTATCAACTAAAGCTTGGACTTCCATTGTCTTTATTTATTAATTGATACACAACGTTTCGGTGAGTGATATATCTTCAACCGTTTTCAAGTGATAACTAAAAACTATTCTTAAAAGCTACGACCTTATATACTATCCGTTGTTCACCGAAGCTTGACCGACTTTTCACGGTTTAGAAACGGCAGCCAGATATTCGGAAAAGTCGGTCAAGCTTCGGTGAACAACGGATATTATAATATAATATCTGTTGTTAATAATAATTATTGATAATATATTATAAGGTCGTACCTTTTAAGAATAGTTTTTAGTTATCACTTGAAAACGGTAGGAGATACATCAATGACCGAAACGTTGTGTATCAATTAACAAATAAATACAATGGAAGTCCAAGATTTTAGTGTTATTGGAACCATAATATTGTTTAACACTTTTAAAGAAACTTAATAATTATTTTAGACTAAAATATCTACTAGTAGTTTATTTGCAGTGAAATCAATTGAAAGCATTAAAAATCATTTTGCACTCCTAAGAAATTTTTTTTAAGATATATGGTCTTTGATTTTGTCTGTCCGAACTTTATAGTGTAAGGTTTACTAGAAAATGTCTAACGATACCTTGACAATTAATAGTTTTTTGTGTTATGATACAGGATCGTTAAAATTTGGTTCCAAAAATGACAACTACAAATATGCCCATTTCATTGGTAAAGTATGAAAAAAATGAAGATCGCCATAAAAAAAAACAACAATACTTATTTAGAAAATAATTTTCACAGCAACTTATTTATTTTAAAAAATGTTCAAAATGTCTTTAATTTTGTTTAAGGACAAATGTCTATTTTTCCTTGAAAGGGGCTTTCTACAGCATGACGGGTGTAATTGTTGAAAATGCGTTAATTGTCCTTTGTCGCATGTTTTGTTCACTGTTGGACGTTCTCTATAAACATGTTTTTTTTACATATCTCTATTAAAAAAAGTTAAGTTGGTTAAATCGGACGATCACGAAGGCCATCTGAGTAATTTCCTTTTTCAGTCTAATAACAAGCTTTGACCTGTTGGAAAAAATGGGGTGGAACTTTATCTTGTTGTAACCACATATTTTGTCTGCATATCTGATAGTAAATTCAGAAGCTACTGGGTTGCTTCATCATTTGTTTAAAATTTGAAATACATTTGGCTAAGAAGGTGACCTCTAAAAGAGCCTACTACATGTTCTTGACCACTTTCTTCCCAAACATTTATTGACCAACAATGTTGGTAGTCTATTTTTAGTATGATTATGCATAGCGCATCCATTGTTGTAAAATGTAAAAAATGTTGGATTTCCCTAAAGGCGTCTTTTTACAAAACACAATTTACACAACAACACTGAAAGTCATTTTCATTCACAACCTGGTGAAGATAAATATGGTATGCATGAAAATGATGTATTTTTTAAATTTACTGAACTGACCTTTTACTTATTCCAACTTCTTCTCCCAAACGTGTTTTACTAATTTTGTATTTTCTGTAAATGCCCACAATACTGCTAACTGATTATCCTTAAGAAAATGCTCGAGCAATTTGCGAAAGTTTAATGGTTCTGGATGGGGCTCTTTGGGAAACTGAGCCGCAATCATTTTTTTTTTCTAGAAAACAATTTTCATCACTATTTCTCAATATAAAATTATATTATTAAGTTCTTTTTTTTAAGAAACATATTTTAAAATAAATTATTATCCTCTAAAGAATGTTACTTAATTATTTCGCGACAGGTCAGAGCTTTTTTAGGTAAATCGATGGATTAGAAGGGGGACACTAGATAACTTGCAAGTCGCACAATTTAACCAAACTTATTTTTTTTTATGGAAAAGAGCTTGTTTATACGAAACGTTCAACAAGTGAAGAGAACATGTGTCAAAGAATAATCAACGCTTTGACAACAATTATACCAGAAATATGCTTTCAGCAAGAAAAGACAAATACCTTAAACAAAATAAATAGCTGATTCTAAACATCTTCTTAGATAAATAAGCTACTTTCAAAATTAATTAGGTATTTTTATTTGACTTCTGCATTAGACGGTAAAATGATATACAGGGTGATTTAAAACTTATTTGAAAATCTTTAAAAAAATGATTATTTTAGGAAAAAACTTCTTATTAGTTCACACTATAAAGCTCGGACAAAACAAACCTAAAGATATGTTTCCTATGGGGCGGCTGAAGCACGCGGCTGCCGCGCAGTGTCTGACGCAAACGGCTGACGCCAGTACACCCATTTCCTATGAAGTGTAGACGCGAGTGATCTGTTGTCAAAAAAGCACAGTTTTCTGAAAAAATGTGCAAAAACAAAAAAAAATTATTGGATTTACTATTAGAAGAAATGAAGGACGAAGAAATTTTACTGAAAAGCATGTGCAAAGAAAATGAACAAGTCCATCCATTATTTAAAACCCGAACTGACGAAGGCTTTTTTCAAACTTTAATAAATAGACATTTATTGAAAGATGAAGAGAAATTTAGGCAATTTTTTAGATTAAATATTGCTTAGTTTAATTATTACATCGTACAGGCACGTCTTTGACAACCGGCGGCTGACGCTTGACTGCCTCGAGAGGGGTAGGGCCGCGGCGTCTGTAGCCGCCAGCGGTTGACGCTTGCGTTTGACGCTCGAAAAGAAACGGATAAATTAATTGTCACATGAGCAATACTGGGCGTCAGACGCTGTGCGTCAGCCGCCCCCATAGGAAACGCACCTTAAGAACGGTTCTTTTTAGTTTTTTTTATTATTTTTTATATTATTATTTATTATTGTTTTTGTATATATTTAAAATTTAAAAATAAATATGCATTTAATTGCGTTTTAAATTCTCTTTGCAACTTGATTTAGGGCAAATTACAGTAATTAAAAGAAATTCAAGAAAACATGGGTTTTTACTTACTATATTAACATTTTTTTTAGGAAGCAACATGGAATTATAGCTGCCTTAAACTCGTATAAAAACAAGTAATTGTATTTTAAGTAATTAATATATGTTAAAAAAAGGATTTGTTTTTTTTTAATCCACGAATATTGTTTTAATTCGTGACATAACCTACAGAAATTTAATGTTTTTTAAAATATAAGCAATAATAAAATAATACATTTTTTTTAATGGCATGAAAATATTTCTGCTCTAATCCCATAAAATTAAATTTTGTACAAACATTAATTGAGATAAATAATTATACTGACTGGTGCTTTGTGTGAAAAATAAACGGTAACGGTTTTTAGAAGGAATCTGAATTGAGACAATCATTAATTTAGGTAAATTTGAGATCTATTAATATTATTTTCTTTTTGATTCTGATCCCTTAACGTACAGCCATGACTTACATAAACTGTTTAATTTGGGAGATTTATCCAGTCAATTTTTGTGGTAAATGTGGTAAAATTTAGTTACCAGTCTTTGTACCAAATTTAATTTCATAAAATAAAAGCATTGTGCCACTGAAATAGAGTTTTGGTAAAACAAAATGACCAAATTCTATTTAATTTGCTAAAATTTAGTTTGTTGTTTGTAGCTAAAGGCTAAATTTAACCTGATTTTTATATATTAGATTTAATTACTGTATTTTAAATTGATTTTAAAAAATTAGTTACTTTGTACTACATAAAAATATGTTTATTCTGATTATGTAAATAATAAGAAGGCTTTGAAACTTAGAAAAAAAAGTTTTTAGGTTGATTTTTTAATAATCTTTAATAAACTTCAAATATTAATAACCCCTTTATGGATATCAACTTCTTAACTTCGACGTAAAAACTTTATATACGAACGTCCCAGTAAAAGAAGTTTTGTACATCATTAGAACCAGATTAAACGAATGAAGATATGGCAAAAGGACTAGCCCTTCCTATAGATTAGTTGAGTAAACGAAGTTGTGGACCTGAAGATTACGTTGGGTCGTCACATTTTTTTTTATTTGGAGGTATCAATGTGTACATTGACCTCTAAAAATATCATAGATAGAAAAATTTCTGCAATGGCCTTAAAATGACCCTCAAGAGCCCGGAAATGAGTTTTTTCAAATATTTTGGCCGATATCTTCCGAAATATGATACTTACGAAATTCGTGTTTAGACGAAAATGAAGAGCAGTTTATTAGCTGCAAAAATAATTTCCATCACTTTTGTTAGACATTTGATGGTTCTTGAAATAACCGGACATTAACGTCGCGCCTCCTATTTTTGGACCTGCTACACTTCCAAGCGGACGAACAAATTTTTAAATTACTCACGTAAAAATGCATATTTTTTTATGACTCAAAGTTTATATGAAAGAAGGAACCTGAAGCTACAATATCTTGTTATTGTTTCCTTTTTTTTGTTTCTCAAGAATATTGAAAACTTGAGCCAAAATTAGTTTAGGCTCGATATTTTAATCCTCCTATCAATCTGTTAATATTTTTTTATAAAGAGTATTTTTACTAAATCCTTTTGGATAATGGAGCTTAAAAAGGTGTTAAATACATTCCGAAAGATTCAATAAATATTTTTTGTGAATTTTTATAAACAACGTGTATTTTTTAGGGCGGTTTTTTTGATTTCCGGGGTTTTCAAAAATGCTCGGGTCTATTGGGGCTCTTAGATTCCAGACTTTTGGACGATTAACCGACAAAAAATGTCCGATTAAACTTACGGGCTTGCCCCCTACTGACGAAGCTGCAAGGCAGCACTTATATCGGGTGTATTTACAAGTGCAGCATTGGCTCGCGATCGAATTGCCGCCAAAAGAATGGGGGTGGAAATGTACAGAAGAAGAATTATTTTTATGGTCCAGAAAATTATTTCTTGTCAGTGTAAGATGGGCTGTAACAAGCAATGTTCATGTATGAAAGCAGGACTAAAGTGCTCAATTATTTGTGGTTCATGTCATTCAGGCCCGTGTTTTAATTACAAGGATAGGATATGGAAAATGAAGATATAATCATACCTGAACAAGCAGAGGAAGGAAAAGAAATAATGCAGGTGAAGATAGAGAGACAGGAGTAGAGCCATAAGACAAAAGGGCAAAAGGAAGAAACAGAACAAGAAATAGACCAAGAGGAAATAAGAGGGTACCTAATAGACCAGGAGGAGATTGATGGCATTATCAGGAATATGCATCCGACACAAGCGTGATGGAATGATGATTAAGTGGTAGATTTTTAGCCCCGTTTTCGTTAAGGGGAGCTCAAGGGCTTAAACCGAGAAAAATAATCACGTTTTCAACACTGAAGGTGTTCAGAAATAGATCATTCTTAGAGGTAATAATTTCGTGAATGGGAAAAAAAGTGATGGCGCCATCTACAATTGGTCTATGCAGTTTAAAAAATGTGGATCAGTATATCTTCAGACTCCTTTATCCAGAATTTGATGTGCAAGAAGTATAAGGAAAGCAAAAAAATCATTGGGACCATTTTTGTAGGTAATGAACTGCTCTTCATTCTTCTCCAAACCTCAAATCTCTAAGTGTCATATTTCGGCAGATATCGGCCAAAAAGGAATTATCAGGCTCTTGAGGGCCATTTTCAGGCCCTTGCGGACATTTTTTCATAAATGATATTTTCAGAGGTTAATGTACACATTGATACCTGTAGATTAAAAAAAATTGTGACGGCTCAACCTGATCTTCAGGTTTGGGGTTTTTCCGGCCTTTACTTACTGACCTAAGATGCCATTATGCTGCCTTAGAAATTCATATTTCCAAGAGAAAAACAAATTGTTCAGACCGTATAGAGGGACCTTATCTACACTTTAGTGTACTAAAAGCACACAAACACACACAGAACATAATCCAATTATCTGAACTTTTCCTTAAACTATTTCAACAACCCAAAACACAGCATTGTAAGAACTCATCGGCAATATGCAACACATCAGAAAACATGCAAATGGATCGAGTACTGGAACAGCATAAGAATAGAACAAATCCAGTAAAAAGTTTGAACTACAAATTATGCTTAACATCCCACATGTCAAGAGCGTATCTAAAAAAATAAGCAGAAAGAAGTACAGCACTTTCATCCAATAAATCTTTAAAAACCGATTTAACAAAGACTAAGCCGGGAAGCCTTAGGGACAGAAGAATTGATTTACGAAATTTTATGCAAATATGGCAATTTATACATGAGAAACTAAAAGAGCGAATAAAGTGCGGAATAAAGAACACTGGATATGCATAACATGAGAAGAATTCGAAAATCTGGTGCTGCTGATGCCTTAACAAACCATCTTCAGATATTCCAAATGGTTGAAAATCACTTATAATTAAATGTACTCTTAGCCTTAAACCTCGATAATTTCATGTGTTGAATGCATGATCGCGTCCTTCGTGCTTCAACGCACTTAGTGTTCATGTAAATGCTCTAGCAGCACAGCTGGGTAGGAATCAAATCCATTTGGAATCGAATACAAGAATCGATTTTTTTTAAGGACCGATAGGCTGGAATCGATTACTTTTAAAAAATAGGATCCATGATCCGGATCCGTTATATAGTTTTAAAATGATGCTGGATTGATTCCTTTTTGGAAAGATCCGATTCCAAAAGGAATCAATTCCTTATATTTCTAATTTGAGAGAAATCGTTTATAAATCCACCAATTTGAATCTCCCATTTAAACTTTTTTAAATAAAGATAAAGAATTTTAAAAAATCTGCTTAATAAAATCTAAATCTAAATAAGGAAACACACCTAACATGTGCTTTTAACCAAAATATTGTGCTGTTGTACAGATCCAGATAAACATTTTTTGTTCGAGTGTGGTATCCAAAAACTGGCATAAATTTTACTGGCATTGATCTCAAAAGTTTTGAGTACTTATTCTTAATAATTTTTTTATATGTTATCCTTGAGATAACCCTGAGGACTTTTAAATGGGATATTTTATTATTACTATTTAGGGTCCCTTACAAAAATGAATTTAAAATTTAATTACATTCTTATATTTCACAAGCAGATAAATTATTTAATAGTACTTATAAACCTTTTTTTAAAATTGCAATAAGATGTCCTATTTAAAAGTTGCTTAATAGTCTAATCATAATAGTTTTTTTTTTGTAATTAATTTTAACAGATAACTGACTGCTAGAACAACCTGTAGATTACTTAAATCAAAAATTCAATTTTTTCGTTTTTTTTATATATTACAAAAAGAACTGGCTATATCACTTTACTCATAAAAAACCGTTTGTTAAGAATTCAAAAACCTACAAAATGGTTCACCCAGAAAAGCCGGAAAAACGTTTAAAACAGACCTTTTTTTAAAAATTCGTATCTCCGTTAATTTTTAATATTAAGGGCTGATTTTTTGGGAAATAATAGTTAATAATATAAACTTTAAGCTGTCGAAAGATGAAAATTGTCGCATTAATAGTTTTTATTCAATCGCACTATAAACAAATTCGTCCATTATCTTGCATGTGCCGTGAATATTAGGCAAATGGTCCGATCTAAATTTTCAAAACGGCTTTTTAAAGTTGAAATTAAAAGCTATAAATTGTATATCTTACATTTTCATATAAGTTTGGAGAATATTGTTAAGCGAAATTCGCGACCGAGACGTATATTCGCTGCTGGGTGCCCCCTCCACGGTCGACTCAGTACGTTTCGGTCGCGAATTTTCGCTCGACGCGCTAGGTTCACAAGCATTTTTCACAATGTTCTTTAAACTTATATAAAAATGTAAGATATACAATTTGTAGCTTTTAATCTCAACTTTAAAAAGCCGTTTCAAAAATTCAAATCGGACCATTTCCCTAATATTTACGGATCTTGCAAGATAAGGGCCTAATTTGTTTATAGTGCCATTGAATAAAAACTATTAATGCGACAATTTTTAACTTTCGGCAGCTTAAAGTATATGTTATTGACTATCGATTCACAAAAAATCAGCCCTTAATATTGAAAATTAACGAAGATATGATTTTTTAAAAAAGTTCCGTTTTCAGGTTTTTCCGGCTTTTCACGGTGAAAAATGGTCGGATCGGGATTTAGCACAGGAGATGAGGCTAGGAATTTTTTTGTCCTGCATAGATTTACTTGAAATTTTCACAGAGGGTTAGCCCAAGGATCAAAGTTTATATCATGCCGAGGTGTGCTTTTATCCTGGGGGTGGTTGCCACCCCATCTTGGGGGTGGACATTGTTTATTACATTTTAACTACAGAAATCGATAAAGAAAGTAATTTTAAGTAAAAAATGTTCAATACTTTTTTTCGTAAAACTAATATTTTTCAAGTTGTTCGCGATTGAAAGTGAAAGTTTTTCGACAAAAAAATCGACGTTTTTAATGGGGTTTTCACGAATAACTCTAAAAATATGCATTTTATCAAAAAACTGAAAAAGGCAAAATTGTAGCTTATAAAAAAACTAGAAAAAAATGTTTATTTATAATTTCTCTTAAACCAATACAGACCGAGCTACGGCTTGCTAATGGTTAGCTTTTGTTCGTCAAATGTTAAATTTGAAAGATTTAAAGTCAAATAGCGGGAAGAGTTTGCACATTTAAGGTCTTTTTTAAAATATATAATAAGACTTTCTTTTAAAAACAAAAAGAGTTTTTAGCATGAAAATTGAGCGAGCTATGATAAAAATAAGGTCGGTCACTACTTTTTTTCTACGAAAAGATCATTAAATACAACCCCCTAATTCCCCTCTTAATTAAAATAGATCTATACCCTTCTGCGATTCTTTTTATATATGTATTATTAATACGTTCTAGAAGTTTAACCAAATTAAAATGCTTAATTTTAGAAAAATTGGAGCTTAAAGTGAAAAACGATTTTCCGCAATTTCGTAAAAATAGCCATTTTCTTCAAAATAACTCCAACAATACTGGAGATACGAAAAAATGCTAGGATACCGAATTATAGCGTTTTTAATAGCAAATACTTTTTATTTCATATATTTTTCTGTACAATAAATATTTGGCCACATATGGCCGTTTAAAGCCTCTATTTACGAGCGAGCAATACCTTATTCTAGCCCTTTAAACTCATCCCATTTTAAAACTAAGGGATTAAAAAGGATTTAATTTACATAGCCTTGGAGCTCTTAAAAAAACCCTACAAAATTATTTTTGAACAAACTTTCTATCAATAAAACTAAAGAAGCTATGTTTAAAAAACCAATCAACTTTTTTTTCGAAAAAGTCGAATAGCCCACTTCGGAGCATATTCTATAAAACCGGTATACTTTATACTTTTACCAGTATAATTTTTATATGCAATTCTACTTTCTTTTTCTATTTATATCTATTATATTGATTTATAAGAATTGCAATGTTGTAAGGGGTGGTTTGTAAGGATTGAAAATTTGCAATAGAATAAAATTGGTAATATTTTAGGCAGTAATATTTTTAATTATTAAATCTGTCAAGCCTCTTATTTTTTTGGGGATAAATCTTTTTTTTTAATTAAGCTATAATAAGGGTTGATTTATAAGGGTCGAAAAGTTTCGAAATGGAATTAGTACATATTTTAAGCAACGGCATTCTAAAATTAAATCACTATGGAAAATTAATAATTTTTTTAGGGTAAATATATATATTTTTTTAAGCTCTAACAAGGGTTGATTTTTAAGGGTTGAAGTATTTTTAAATTGTATTCTAAAGCATAAAACAATCATTAATCAAATAATACAAACCAAATTTTACCCATCTTAAGGTTTAAAATCTTATTCCATAAGTTTTGACAATTAGGGGTAGTTTTCACCCTTGAAAAACAAACAGCACACATCGCCGTGAAATAGAATTTAAAGTAGAGGGTTAGAAGCGCCTAATTCCAAATTTTTATACAAATCGATGCAGGACACAAAAATGGCGAGGTTTTTCAATTTCTCAGCTTCATTTCCGGGACAATAATTATTTATCATCAAATCGTTATAATTTGTCAAAAAAAATGTTTTTTGTTAATCTCATAAGGGGTGATTATTTAAAAGTTGAGTTATGGTAGTTAAATATTTATTATACCGTAAACTGTTAAAATATTTTTCTTCTACAATAAAAGCGTTATTAAATAATTTGAAAATGAAAAGAACATTGTTTTTTTGGAATTTTGTTATTAAGAGTCATTTTTAAGAGTTGAAACGTTTAAATATAATGTTAGATATAACTCACGAAATAAAAATAGATTTATTCTACATATTTAGCTATGATTTTAATTTACATAAAGTCTATTTCTATGGTTTTTTTACTTTTTTAGCATAAAGGGTGGTTTTTACCCCCTAAAAATAAAAAGCACACCCTAAGCATATATAAACTTTGATCTAGAGGGTAAAAGCAACTTAATTCCAAATTTTCATGGAAATTAAAGCTGTACAAAAAAATCCGGAGGTCAAACAGCTTTTTTCTCCCCATCCACTGTACTAATTTTTCAAAAACCATTTTGTAGGTTTTTGAATTGTCTGCAAATGGTTTTTTTTTAATAAAGTGATATAGGCAGCACTTTTTGTTATATTTAAAAAAAAAATGTGAAAAAAAATTGGTTGGATTTTTAATTATAGTAATCTACAGGCAGAGCTGTCAAAGTACTCCTAAATAGTACTTCAAGTACAAGTACCAAGTTTTTGATTTTTTAAAAATTACTTCAAGTACAAGTACCAAGTATGCATTAAAATGTACTTGCATTTTCAAGTAAATTGAAAAAGTACTTGAAGTACCACCCAAGTATTTTACTTAAAGTAATTCCAAGTACTTGAAGTAAACCAAAGTACTTGAAGTAAAACAAAGTACTTGAAGTACACAAGAAGTACACAAAGAAGTAAACCAAAGTACTTGAAGTACATAAAAGTACTTGAAGTAATTAAAAGTATTTCAAGGAAAACAAATTATACTTGAGTAGTATTTTTTGTAAGGAAGTCAGAGGGTTTATTTCTCAAAACGGGGTTTTCCAACAACTCCTAAAAGCTTTAAGGACTGAACCCTACGTCATTGGAAAGTAGGCTAGTCGGTAAAAACTATAGTTAGAAAAACAAGTAGGTTTGCTAAGTGTCCCGTTTTAAGTCAGGATCTTATGCATCCGATGTCCGAAATAATGTAAAATTTCGTATGTAAATTTATGGCAACAGGCCTACAATGCCGTACTTGGGTAAATGGGTTTTTTCCCTGTGGTTACCAACGGGTTGGCATCCGTTGGCATCCGATACATCTGTCAAAAGCAAGTGTTTTCATATGGGTGTCTACGGCAGGTTGGCACCCAAAACCTATTCTTGGGATACCTTCTACTATTAGGTATATTTCTTTTTTATTTTCACCAGACCAGAGCCCTTATAATGTTCACGTTGACACAAGACCGATTTAAAGAACAAAAAGTCTAATTATCAGTAATAGTTACATTTGTCTTGCCGTTGGATCCAATTCAAATGAGCGCTGTAATGCAATACAATAGAAACAGCAGGGGTTGCGCGTATTTCTTGTTTTAACTTGTTTGTACGATTATCTAAGGTGTGTACATTCGAGATTCGAGTACTTGGTTGATTTTTTACTTCAAGTACTTTTTATTTACTTGAAGTATTTTTTTTACTTCAAGTACTTTTTATTTACTTGAAGTACTTTCTTTACTTAAAGTACTTTTTTTTACTTAAAGTACATCGTAATACTTCAAGTACTTAAATAAATACTTCAAGTAATTTACTTGGTCAAATCAAGTAAAAATCCAAGTATGTTTATAAAAACTAATCAAGTACAAGTACAAGTACCTCCTAATAAAAAGTACTAGAAGTAAAATACTTGAAGTACAAAAAAGTACTTCAAGTAAAATTTTACTTGAAGTACTTCAAGTTTTAACAGCTCTGTCTACAGGTAATTCCGGAAATCATGGCGCAGTCGAATATTTGTTAACATTAATAAAATTTGAAAAATGACCTTTTTTTGCTATAATGATTGGACTTTAAGGCTTTCTCAAAGAATCACATTTAAAAACCGTATGAAGATCGTAAGTTTTGGATTACAGTTCAAAAAAATGTTCCATTTAAGAGTGGTTTCATGTTTATCTCAGAAATAACATATTCGAATTTAAAGAATATTTACCAAAAACTAATTTGCTAAAATCTTTGACGATTGATTGGTCATTTGGATTATGTAGTATCATTCGTATCGTAGTTATCATTTGTAAGTATAAAAACTAAAGATGATCCGGATTCGTGATTCGATAAATAGAAATCGATTCCCTGGATTCGATTCCTCCGAATCGTGATTCGTATTGGTGATTCGATGGCTTTACGAGCATCCGGATCCGTAAATAGATTTCTTTTTTGAAGGATCGGTCCCAGCTCTGCCTAGTAGTCATGTTACTTATTTAGTCCTTAT
Source organism: Listronotus oregonensis (assembly GCA_019359885.1). NCBI lineage: Eukaryota > Metazoa > Arthropoda > Insecta > Coleoptera > Curculionidae > Listronotus > Listronotus oregonensis. The sequence goes on along the minus strand of JAHBCN010003354.1, from coordinate 55,805 downwards.
TGGAAGAAGGCTGAAAATAGTTACCACTTAAAACGACGTACCTCAAAAAACTAAAGCTAATGGAATTTCAAAAAACAGCATTCACATCTAAACAATTTATTTTGCACAAAAATGTATTATATCACAAAAAGTTGCAATTCTGTTTAAATATTAAAAATAATAGCATCATTTCTAGAATGTTATAATTCTATTATTGTTAATTTATTCCATCAACAGCAGTAAGCCAATAAATCAGGGCAGATGATGGGCCAGTGTTTTAAATTTTTAAATTACACAGATCATTTGACCCGGATGTTTTGCAATATGAAGTATGACGAAACTGCTAATAAAAAGCATGTTTAACGAGTATTTATTACTGCATTAATTTAGGAATTTGTAGTAGACCTAAAATTTAGTGTTGTGTTTTTAATTTGACTAATTGAAAACAAGATTATAATTTTTTTGAAAACATCCACTTAATAATCACATTTATATCATTGAAGTTCGATGATAAGCAAACAAACACTACTGAAGAAATAAAAAAAATACAGTGTGTCCCAAGTTGGGCATACATGTATTGGTAACTCGGGAACCATTAGAGCTACAGTGTTGGTTAAATTAGGAAAGTTTTAAACAATTTAATTGCAAAAGTAAATCTGCTTTCAGATTTGATTTATCTTTTATGGTTTTTAAGATAATTAGAAAAACCAAAATTATGCATTTTTAACTTTTGCCTGTAGCTCGCAAACTACCAATTTATGGTTTTAAGATTACCACATTATTAGAACACTTTTTTAAGAAGAATTTAATTTAAGTAAAAATATTTTTCTAACTTTATTTGTTTTTGAGATATTTACCCAAACTTTGGATTTTCATACGGACGCCATATTGGATTTTTACATTTTTGAAAAGAGCTTTTCAAGAGCTTTTCATTGATGTATCACAAGTCTAGGTTCAGATTGCTTAAGCTCTAAAAACGATAAGTTTTGTTTATTTGATTGTAGGCTTAGACTAGACTGCGTAATGGCCGCCCCGTTTCATAAAAAACACCATTTTAAGTATTTTTAATAATGGCTCTTGATTATTCCAATGATAAAAAGGTGGATATACTGGAAATTTATTTTAAATCTAACAGAAATACAGAAGCTGCAGCACTTGCATACGAAGACATTTTAGATTCTTAGTTACGAACTTGTCAGCCCATGGATTAAATATATTTATTCGAAAAAAAGCTTTTTAAAATTTGTTTACTTACGTAAGGGGCTCTAAACGTTGAAGAAAAATTTGCCTGCAATAATTTTATTTGGACTTTGTTAAAGGCTCTTTCGGTCTATATTTGGGTGACAAACAGTCATTCCCTGATACATGTATTGCCGGCAAACAGCGATATAGCCATATTATTACAGTGTTTGACTAACTATTTAGTCATTTCCTGTAATGTCTGAATCTATTTTAGGAAAACAGCGTAATAATCGTTTTAAATTCACTGTTTGTCTAGGTATTACAGAAAATAACTCAATTTTTCATCAAAAGTATCAAAATTTAAAACAAATTAGTTGATTTGGTCAGTGATCTTTGATAAATGACTTGCAAATGCTTCATGCAACCTGTCCAATCTTTAACCAAATTTAAAAAAACTATACTTTCTGCTTTGGTTAAACTACTTAAAATTTACCAAAAGATAATACTATAAAGCTCTTGGCACTAAGAAAAAAAATTGGTACGACACTAAATGAAAGGTTATGGTTAAACCTCAATTGTAAAGGACACCCAGTTTCCAAAAGCAGACGCTAATCTTAAAGACAAAAGTCTTTGCGCACAAAAGGCAAAAGTCAAAGAGAGAAGCAAAAGCAAAAGAACAAGTGTTCATATGTGAAAAACCAGCTAAGTAAGTTTTCGGTTGTGGCATGTTTTGACTTTAATTTGTCCCTTTAGTCAGAGAAAAATTTTAAGATAAGGTAATATGTTTCTAAGGAAGAACAGCTATTTGAGTGGAAAATATTTATTTACTGTCACCTTAAGAGTGCATTTACGCTACACCTTAGGGGTCGGGCGAAAGGACGCAGAGACGGTGGGCGGAGACTAACAAACTCCCACTACCACAATTTTCTTATAGCCGCATTAAAAATATTATATTTTATTTAGGTTCTTTCAAATTCGGTGTATCGATGCGATGTTGTTTCCGATTGCAAGCCTACAGATGATAACGTTTTTCGGTAACTATTTTTCACTTAAATGACATAAATTATACACCATTTTAAAGGTAAGGAAATAATCTATGCCTCTGCTGTAACGGATTTTTCAAATATGAGTCGAGTTAAGAGAAAATAGTATCTAAACATAACCGATTTTAGGGTGACTTTCACTCAAGGAAATATTAAAAACTAAATCCAAATTTAAAAAACTATTACAGCAGAAGCCTAGATTTAAGTGTTGGCTTTCATATAGTTTTTAAAAATTATCGATAACTTATACCGTTTTTGAGAAAAACATTATGCCCCGAACCCCAAATTGGATCCAATTTTCGCGGCGCGAATAGACTCTTAACTATTAAGAGCTTTTCTATCAATTAAACACCATTATCAGCTAATTACTTCCTATAATCTACTCTTTAGTAATATATTTTTCTTGTAACGTATATTATAATAAAATAAATGCTTTGTTTGTAAATCACATTCTCGTTATGGTCAAAAGAAATTATTTTTTTAAGAACTAGCAACCGGTTAAATGGCACTTCTGCGAATTAAAAGCAAACAAATGTACATATATGTAAGAGCTATGGGTTGTCCTTTGTGTTAAAACCTTTCTTAGGTTAGTGGAAAAGATAATTTTATACTTTTAAAGTTGTCGATAGATTACGCAAACATATTCTTTAACCAGATGTAGCATACTTACATGAGAAATACGTATTTTTATTTAATAGTAACAATATCAGATTATTGTTATTTTGCATGTGAGAATTTGGACAACCGTCGGGATATGATAAATATCGTAAATAAAGCATCATAAATATTTTAATGTAATGCCTTATAGTATAGTAGTATAGGAGAAATCGGCGCATGAGTGCCGAAAACTATTACACCTCAATTTTTTTATACGATCCTCTTTAAATTGCCCAACTGAAGATATAAATGCATGTTGCCATGGGGCACCCTGGTGCCATATTGTTTAAACCGAAATTGTTTAAATAATTGGAAGGAATTGTTATTTTCCAACTGGACATTTTTTTTTAATATTCTTTATTAAAATACAAATAAAAAAGTTCCTATACTTTTTACGATAAAGTTAATATTTTTAGAGATATGAATTTTAAAAGGTTCAAAAAATCTCAAATTTGGGTACTTTTGACCCATGAAAAATTTATTTAAAAAAAAGAATCAAATATAAAATATATGTATTTTTATTCTTTATACAATAGTTAATAATATACCTAATTAAGATTTGCAAAAATTTCGTTTTTTATATCTGTTTTTTGATTGTGTATTACTTATTTCTATAAGTTTTATTTTCTAAAATCAATTTTACAAAAGTTATTAGCTTTATTTTACTTGTGAACGCGCGTAATAAACAATAAAAAAACCGGTTTAAACGATAATTTTTTTAAAAATCTTAATAAAGAATATTATTAATTATTGTATAAGAAATAAAAAATAAATATTTTTTATAATCTATTCTTTTTTTATATATTTTTCATGGGTCAAAAGTACCCAAATTTAAGATTTTTGAAACCTTTAAAAAATCATATCTCCAAAAATATTAACTTTATCGTGGAAAGTCATAGGACCATTCTTATTTGTATTTCAATAAAGAATATAAATAAATTGTCTGCTTAAAAAATAACAATTTCGTGCAATTGTTTAAACAATTTCGGTTTAAACAATATGGCACCAGGTTGCCCCATGCAATATGCATTTATATCATCAGTAGGGCAATTTAAAGAGGATCGTATAAAAAAATTAAGGTGAAATAGTTTTCGGTACTCATGCGTCGGTTTCTCCTAGACTATTATTTATTCTTTCAATTTTAATAATAGACCAAGCATTATCTGGTTTTGGTTGGACGTACGAGGTGACAGGAATGGTTTTGCTGGAAACCATAATTTAATTTTTAATTTTTTTTCTACTTTGTCAATAGTAAAAAAATAATTGGTTTTTACCTAAAATCATGTAATGGGTGCTTGTGAAACAATTTCCAGTAAAAAATAGGAAAAATTAAAGGATGTCCCAAAAACTTTATATATTTTTTTAAAATTAAGTAACTAGGTCTAAAACTAAACTTTAAGGAGCTTTGTGTTATAACTAGTTTAGATGTTTTAACATTTAATCATATTTTTGACATTTTACATCAATTTTCCACCATAGAGCACTTCGTGGCAAGTGTTAAAATGTTTTTTTTTTGGTTTATTCGACACACACAACTGATGACTCAAAAACTGTTTTTAAATATGTTAATCACCAAAAAAATTGTTTTATGTTACTTTTTTTTATTCAACCGGTATAATGGTACCGGTGCGTAAAAACTCAAGTATCAAATTAGTTGATAGGCGCGTATTTTTAAAACTCAACAAGACACGGGTAAATATTATAACGTCGCCTAAATGCAGAACTATTGTATATCCAATTTGTTTAAAATTGAGATTTTAACATAATTGGATAGCTTGTAGTCACCTTTTTTGCTTGCAGAAATATTGTAACTCCAAGCGTTACAGTTCTCCCAGCATCTCCCATTCTCTATTGGGGTGTAATAGTTCGCAGCGGGTCAGTCAAGTGCAGAACTATGATAAGTAAAGGAGGTAGTAGTGTAAGTCGGGAGAATATTTGGACTTAGAATAGTTCTGATCTATTTTTGTGGACATACAATGTTTGTTTAAAGAACTTAGGATTATTTGGATTTTACGATTTGTAAATAATTACAGTTAAGAATTATAAGCATAATGGCCACGAGAAGAGAAAAAATCTTTAATTTATTAGGAAAGACAGCCTGTGACACAAGAGAATCAAATTTAGTCATAAATGCATTATGTAAAACGAAGTGTTAAATTAGGCAGCAATATTAAAAATATAATGTAAAAATATGTATATTCTAGTAAAGATAACAGTAAAATCAATTGTATTATTTTTTTTTCTTTTAGTGCCTCTCAACTCTTTGCCTGTCTCAAACAATAATCAGGTACCTGCAGAAAATAGCAGAGAAATACATTTAAAACCTAGTATTTTGAAAGGTAAGATTCATTCAGAAACAGAAGATCCCGAGGAAGATCCATTTGAAAATTCCAGCAGTGACGACCCTGATTTTATTCCTTCCGATGGTAGTGAAAATATGCTAGAAAATCAAGCTGATGTTCAGCCTAAAAACAAAACAAGAAAAAGAAAGAAACACAAAAACACTTGGAGAAGAAACCTTATTAAATCTTTGAGAAATAGCGGAGTCGAGTAAATAAACTGGAAAGGGAATGTTCAGAACAAAAGAACTATTAAACCGGCTTGTCGGAATTGCAGAAATAAATGTGTCGGGAAATTTTCCAAAGAGGAACGCAATGTAATTTTTACAAAATTCTGGGAATTATGTGACATCACTGACAACGTGATTTTATTTCTAAGCACGTGAGTGCCCAGGACAAGCAATGTTGCCGCCAAAGTTCAAAGCAAGGCGAAGAAATACCTAGCAGAAGAAAAAAAACTTATACGTACAGCTTAACATATAACAAAAAAACAGCTACATGTTGTAAAACTTTTTTTCTTAACACGCTTAGTATAAGCGGACAGATGGTGGAGACAGTATTCCAGAAAATGGAAAGTTCGGGTGTAGTAGCTGAAGATAGGAGGGGCAAAGCATGTAAAAATTCTTAGCTGGATGAATCGATTAAAAATTTGGTAAGGAATCATATCAATTTCTTTGAAATGGTTGAGAGTCTACTGCACGAAAATATTTACCATCTTCTTTAAATATTTCAAAAATGTATACGCTTTATCAAGGTTTTTGCAAAAAAAGTCACATCTCTCAGCCAGCCACAGAAAGTATTTATCGACAGGTTTTTAACACAAAATTTAACTTATCATTTTTCCAGCCCAAAAAAGATTTGTGCGATACCTGCCACAAGTATAAAAATGTGTCTATAGAGAAAAGAGTCGAGATGAAAGAGCAGTATACTTTGCATCTTAAAAATAGGGATTTGTCTCGAGCCCTTAAAAATAACGATAAAGAATTGGCATCCACACAAAAAACTTTATGCGCTGCTGTTTTTGACTTACAACAAGTTCTTTCAGTTCCCCAATCAAATGTAGGTTTGGCATACTTTAAACTAAAAGTATCCACTTATAACTTAACTGTTTTTAATTTGGCGACCAAAGAATGTCAGTGCTATATGTGGTATGAGTCCATTGCAAAAAGAGGCTCATCTGAAATAAGAAGCTGTTTACTATTTGTTCAAAGTCAGGTAAAGAATGGTGCAAAAGAGTTTCTGTCACAAAAATATTCTATAACCATTCGACATACATTTCTTGAACCAGGCCATACACAATCTGAAGGTGATAGCGTCCATAGTGTTATTGAAAGGCTTCAAAAACATATATATACATATATATATATATATATAATATATATATATATATATATATATATATATATATATATATATATAATATAATATATATATATATATATATATATATATATATATATATATATATATATATATATATATATATATATATATATATATATATCTGAACAATGGTACATCATTGTAAGAACAGCAAAAAGAAAAATGCCCCATCCATTATGTTTTTTAAAATGGTATATGACGAGACTTTCAGAAAAGTAAATTTACCAGAAAAAGGTAGAAAAAAAAATTATCAAAGAAGATGTTCAGCTTAAATGTCTTTACAATAACAAAATACCTCTTACAAAAAAAAGTATGACCATTTAATGTATCTTTGTGAAAAGGGAGTAATAACATCACAATACCATGACTTTTTAAAGCGCTACCATTTACAGTGCATCTGATAAAGAAGACGAGAAGAGTGATTAACTTTTTTTATTTTGTGGCATATTATTTTTCTTCTATGAACAACTTAAAAACTTATGTTTTCTCACTAGGTTCCTTCTATATTTATCAGTGTTTTTCTACTAGCTTTTTAAGTCTTAAGAATTTCTAGTTTTATTTTTATGTTTTTCAAGTTTTAGGGTTTAACATATTCGTAATATGTTTTTTTCGGTTCCTAGTATATATTTTAGGCCTTAACGAAAATATTTTTTTATAAAACCTAAAAATAATACATATTTTGTTACCTGCAGGTTTCGTGTTTTATTCAGAACTATCCTAAGTCACATTTTGATATTTATTGCAAGTCCACAAATAGGGACATACTTTAGTTTTATTATTGTTAGCTATTGTATGTCCACATTTTTTTTTATTTATAAGAACAGGATTTTAAAATTATTAGCAATGATTCCGTACTCTCACTTTACTTCAGTTTTATCCCTGTTATTAAGAAACGATTATTAAATTTAAAAAAAAAAGTCTTCTCCTGTAAAATTTACTTTTTGTGACATACAATAATTCTGCATTCAGGCGACGATAAAGTTCACTACGAATAATTGTTTTAAAGAGTACCTTACGAAATAAAATGAACGTAAAAAAAAATCGAAAAAATATAAAAAAGCAGCACTATGTCAGTAAAGCATATTTAGTGTATATTCTAACTATTACTAAAATTTAAAAAATTATATTTTATTTATAAATTACAACCTGTTAGGCAGTTAATCTCTATAATATGGCAATATAGTCCTTAATGGAAAAAAAGACAAAAAGATATTAAGAAATAAATGGCTTACTAAAGCCTAAGAGTCGGCGTTTTTCTCAAAAGCGTGTAGCATTATCTCAAGTTAACATCCATTTCATTGTAAAACGTTCTTATTAGCTTGGCTATAAAAACTGAAAGGCCATAAAACGCGTAACATACGTTTTCGATTAGTCCTAAATAAAAAGTGGTTGTCTGGAAAAGAAAACGATACTTGCAATTAAATGTAGCTGCATGATTATTTAAATCTATATAATGTATTAACTAAAAATTAGGCACATGAGGTTTTACCTATCGAAAAGATGTGGTTATCGAAATATTGGTAACTATCGATAAACAGGAGGATTATAATATCTAGTTAGCCCAAAGAAGTTAAAAGGTATATGGAAGCCCAATGCTATTGCCTATTCGATTAAAAAATGTCCAGCCCACTACGAAATTAACTGTCATGTGTGACCCCCGCGATTTCGCGCAGTAACAAAATTTCATGAAATTTGCCGACTTACACACTAATAAATTAGTGTGTAGGTAATCAACACATTATACTTTTATCAGAGCCGTAGTGTGCGACGGCGAGGGGCGTACGGATCCATAACCACTGTGTACCGTTGTCGTCTCATCAATCCTTCCAAGCGAATTACATGTTTCGTTGTCGTTTGCGCCGTATTAATTTCGATTGTTTTGCTTTGTGTGATTTTATTTTGTGGTTGAACAAGTTTTTTAGATCGATAAAAACGTCCTTATTTTAGAGATTAGTGTTTATTAAATGGTGACTATAATTTTGTGTTCATTGTTTGTTACTTATAATATCGTAACCAAATGACTAGAGGTTGTATGGTTTTGTCTTGCAAATTCAAGGGTAACATACCCGTTATTTTTTACTTTAGGTAAGTATTTCTTATATGAAAATAAAGTACTTTTAATGCAACGTTAGGTAACCAAATAAATAATAATACATAAAATATGAATTATAGAGAATAAAAAATTTATAGGCAATAGCAGTGAGAAAAGTAAGGTAATAACTATCTTTTAGATGAATACCACAATGTTTGTGTATTTTTGTGGATCAATAAAAAGAAATTAGGTTTGCACTTAAGTACTCATATTTAATTTAATAATTTAGTACATCTTTTTAAAGGATCAAAATTATCAATTACTGGACAAACCAGGCAAATTTTAACATATACAGGTCCAACTAATTTAATGAAACATTTTTAACCACTGTTATCCTGTCTCATAATTCTTTGTTATTAGTGAAAACTATATACCTAAAAATCAGTTATAAAAATTTTCACTTTTCAATGGACAACCAGAATTTTAGGATCTTTTACTGAATTCGGTGGAGATATAGATTACCTGCATGAGGTGACACTATTTTATTGAACTTTCTATACAAATTATACATTTATAAACTATTATATGACCCTAAAACACAAACAACCAGTTTAAATTATGGTAAGTTTTTACTTTTCTTGACCCTTGCCGATTTCGATGATTCTTTGCATACATAGGCGCTGATTACAAATCTAAAGTAAGTTTTTTACGACATTTATTTTTCAGATATCGATCCTTAAGTATTATAATTAGATAAAACTTCTTTTATCACAAAATTGGTGATAGGTACTATATGACACTATCATACAATGTTTAAAATTTATATATACAACATACATTTAAATATACAAAACTCCCAAAAATATCTACCATTTAAAGAGAAGGCAGTAAAGTGGCGCCATCTGTTCTTTCCATATTAAATCAGATGATATAAAATCTAATATTACACGATAGTTTTAAATATTCTATAAAAGTATCGTTTAATAATCAACAATTTTGTGCAAAAAATATATAAACAGCGAAAGTATAGTTAGTTGTGGTTAGTTATTGACATTTGATGTCAAGTTATTCATGATAGCAAAGAATTATGAAATTCCGGACCTGACCTACTATTTATTGCGCAAACTCCGCGAGGCCAATTTTGTTTTACAGCATTGGCCTTTCATAAACCTTCAAACTTCCTTGAGTTAGCCTAGCTTAAATAGCACAAAGCAGGTACTTATTATGGTAGCAACTGAGAACACCACCAGTCACAAGAAAACGCCTGGCAAAATATTGCCCATCAGGTAGAAAGCTCAGGTAACAATTAACATTATTTTTATTGAGTAAATAACATTACACATAACACACTAACATAAAAGTAACAACAATGTATTAATATTGTATTGGTTATATGCGAAACCAAAATTTGACAAACTATGATATTTATTTTAGCCACTATTAAGTATGGAAATTGATTAATAAATAAATTTAAATAAGCAGTTAAGACAAAGTAAGTTTTTTTAAATGTAACGTAATAAAAATTTACCGTTATTGAATTTATCCACTTCTTGAGGTTCGCAATAAATATTAAAAAGAGATTTATGCAGTTAAATACATGCTTTATTTTGCCAGGGTAAAGCTATTTCGGGTCTCTCAATTCACATAGCTTTTCTCTTAAACGAATTGCCTCTTATGTTGGTCTACCACTATACAAATTTTATTTTTGTTTCTTTGATTGGTGTGTAAAAATGAAACGGTTTCGTTTTTTGCAATTTATTGTTTCGAATTTTATGTTTCATGCTTCATGTTTCAGGTTTCATGTTTATTTGATGTGCGGCCCCTTAGGAAGGCCGCAAATCAAAAAAACATGAAACCTGAAACATAAAGCACGAAACATAAAACATGAAACAATAAATTGCTAAAAACGACACCGTTTCATTTTTACACACTTATTTAAGATGAAGAGGTCATTGCTGTCGTGGCAACTCTTTTATTACCATCCAAAAACAAAAAAAAAACGTCATTACTGTAGTTCCATATAGTCATAAAGTAATAGCAATATTAAATTCTTGGTCGTTATTCGTTTAACGCACGTATTTAATTGACCAAAACAATGCTACTGAAACGAAAAAATAGAACGCTACCTGTTTCGTGATACGCGTTTCAACACGATAAAAATGTTTTACGCACATGAATCACACTCGTTAGTGAGCGGACTTCTATTTGTTTCATATTTCATGCTTTATGCTTCATGTTTCTTTGATGTGTGGCCTCCCTTGCAATCGATGCAATCAATCAAACGCACAAAAGTCGATCTTGCATGGTTTTATATCAGTACAAAAACGACAAAGTTGGGACGCTTTTTGTGTCACAGGATTCTTTGCCTGGGGATCGAAATGAGCGGTTTACAAACGATCACAAGTTTGGTTGGAACAGTAAAGGGATCGTGTAAAACACCGTCACCGATTCGATGAGACGGGTTTATGTCACTCAGCTTGCATGTGAACGTACAATAAATGGTTTTTTGCAGGGTTGGAAAAAACTCATTGTTACCGGTATTTTAGAGTTAGAGAACTTAAGTTATACTCTACACTATAAAAAACTTTTTCAATTTTTAAAATAACAGCTTTGTGGTTACTACTTAAATATATAGTTTTTAAATTCTAAATGATGTTTAATACTTTTTTATTCGACAAAGTATTTTTTCTAATAGTAATACATTATAATATGACTTCTAAAACGAAATACTTCTTAAGCGGCTTAAATAGCAAAATCTGATTTAACAATCGTGATAAAATTTAGCTTGATTGGCTTAAGTCGACCATGGTAATGGCTTAACATATCAGAAGTTATAAAATTGAACGAATTAATCCAAAATAATATCTTTTTTTATTAGGTAAAAAATGAGATGATTAATATTTACAACAAAAAAATTAACTTATTTTATATATATATATATATATATATATATATATATATATATATATATATATATATATATATATATATATATATATATATATATATATATATATATATATATATATATAACAGGGTAATTTCTAAGTTGACGCTTTTTTTTAACTGTGCATACAACTTATTAAAATAAACAACTCTTATTAACTTTTTTTAAAAAACCTAAAAATAACAAAGCTACATAAACCTAATTGAAAATGTGTCTAGTGCGGGACCGGGCAGAAAAAAAGTTTATTTCTCATTTACGCTTATTTTTTGCCTTGTTAATCACGCATTAAAAATGAGTCGTTTTGCTTTTACCAGACGAGGTGAAGGTTTATTTTAAATTATGGTTCGAATTATCGCGAAAATGGCACAATACGAAAACGATGAATTCGTGGATATGTTGCTGTTTTTTTATAGAGTTTCTACGGCCGCTGCTTCGAGATTGTACGCGTGACGGTTTCCGTTGCGGGCTCATCCGTCTTAGCTGATTGCAAGTCAGGTCGGTTTAAGTAAAAAAAAAGTGTGGACAACATTGCGGTAAAATCGGTTGTATCCCGTTTTCGTTCAACGTGTTCAAGCCCTACAGCTAGAAGGCTTTCCCCGTCGAGTTCAGTTTTGTGTTCACCCGAAACGAAATTAAAAATTTTCGACAGGACCGTATTTGACACAGTATATGAATGTAAGTTTCTTATTTTTTAGTATTTTGAAAAAGGTTATTTAAAAAAGTTGTTTATTTTAATGAGTTCTATACACAGTTAAAAAAAGCGTCAACTTAGGAATCACCCTGTATATATATATATATATATATAAAAAAAAAAAATATATATATATATATATATATTTTATATATATATATATATATATATATATATATATATATATATATATATATATATATATATATATATATATATATATATATATATATATATTTATATGGTTGATAGCAGGGGCAAGTTCTTTATTCCATCGATAAAAAGTACCTTAAATTTATGCGCTGAACGTCAAATGACGTCACGAGAAGTTCTGATGGAACGAATTAAAACAAAATGTTAGAAAACGCTTCGCTGTTTGTTCTGCAACTGTCAATCCTCAGCTGATTGTTGTGTTTCTCTTCCGTATTTATTTATATTTTTTTGCTTAATTGTTTTATAAAAACGCTTTGATGGAATCCATTGGACTCTCTAGTGGTAGTTTAAAAACGGTTTAATGAATTAGCGCTTAATGCGCTGGATCCATCGATGCAATTAAAAACTTGTCCCAGTTCTTTCCCCATCATTCGAACCGTGCTTAACTCGCATATCCTCGCAAAAACAAAACGGTTTGCGTATGTCACGCGTGTGTTAATTTACCTATTAATCGTTTAATACGCTTTTAAGATTAAATCCAAATGTAAGGTCTTTAGAGAGTCAAGTAATAAGTCAAAAAAATAAGATACTCGTAAAAACCAAACGTTCCATTTAATAAGATATTAGCTGTTTCCAAGTCAAGTTTAACAAGTAAATCTTTTCCTCTATGATTTAAATATAATTGTACCTATTCATTCATTAGGAAATTAACTGATTAAATCGAAAAATTTGCAATCCAAATAGTCGTTAAACCATAGAAAATAGACATCACAAGCACCAAAACAATGGAAAAGCAGCGAATCCTCTATAATTTTAATTTGACACGTGACATAACAATTGAAATGACGTAATACTGACGTCATAACACCTTCTCCTACGTTACCGCTTCTCGCCAAAATTTGTTTTAAATTAAGTTGAAGCCGTATGTTTATAGTGGTATTTTTATCAATTTGTTTAGCGTTTTACTTTGCTTTTCGGCAGGTTTGTGACTCTAAAACTAGTTGAAGTTTAAGATAATTTGTTATATTAAAAGCCTATTTTTTTAAAATAAGCCTAATATTTAAAAATGGTAAAAAAATCACAAAGATTGCAGACTTTCTATTTAAATTTTGCACGAAGTCACATTGCTACGTCCTTGCGCAAAGCGAACCGATTTTGGATCCCTGGTGATCCTACCTTGTATTCATTGTGCCATGGACTGGTGTCAGGGAAGCCGCGTATTTAATTTTTTTTTGCAGTTATGCCAACGAGAAAATTTCCGGGTATTTTCAAATGCTTTAAACGAGAAATAATAAAAAAAAAGAATTACTGAACATGGAGATTTTCATTTAATTAATAATCCCAGCTAATCTTTATATAAAAATGAATTTACAAATAAACAATTTAAAATTTGTTTTAAGATGTAAGACTTAAAACAGTTTAGCCAGGCCTGGATTTAAGGGAGGTGAGGTGGGGCTACTGCCCTGGAGCATCCACAAGAGAGGGGCCACCACAATAGATATAAAAAAATATCCGCATTTCGACGGGTCAGCAACTTTTAGGTCTTTTTCGCATTTTTATCGACAATAATTGCACATACATAATAATACTGGTCTTAAATATTAAAAACTATATATTAGGCCAGTCTGTAGGTAAAAATAAGGCCAGTTTACGACGTTAATTTGTAACAAGTTGAAAGGTGTTAGAAGTTTTAGAGGGGATTATCTAAGTATGACTATATAGTTTTAGACTCGAAAAAAGTGTGCAGGAGAGGGGGGTGGAGGGTGAAAAATGGTAAAAACGTATTTTTCGCTTCTGCTAGCGCCATTGTTAATTTTAGAGGGATATGTTCAAAATGTTTTTTTAGGTAATTAAAAAACCTATAACTTGATCCCGGCTAAAATTGATTTGGTCAATTTGTTTATAAAAAATGCAAAAAACCGTTAAAAATAACCATTTTTAAAATTTCGATAATTAATGCAAACATTTTTTTAAAATCCATTTTTATCATTGCAAAAAATTGGTTTAATTGTTTATTAACAAAGAATTCCCTTTTTTCAAGGCACAAAACAAAGGACTGAATATTATTTTTTTTATTAAGTTGATTTAAATTAATAAAATATAAGTCTCGAAAAAGCAAAAGACAGTTTTTATGACCTTAAATATTTATAAACAAAAAAGATATAGCTCAATAGATTAGGGCTGTAAAATCAGTAAAACTTAATTATCTTGGTAAAAAATTATCCGATTATGCTGTTGGACCTCTCATTTAATTCAGAATTAAAAAAACAATTTTTTGCAATAATAGAAATGAATTAAAAAAATTCCATTAATTATCAACATTTTAAAAAATGGCTATTTTTAACGGTTTTTTTGCATTTTTTCATAAACGAATTAACCAAATCAATTTAGGCCGGGCTTAAATTATAGGCTTTTTAATTACCTAAAAAAAGCATTTTAAACATAACCCTCTAAAATCAACAATGCCACCAGCAGAAGCGAAAAATACATTTTTACCATTTTTAACCCTCCACCCCCCACCCCTGCACACTTTTTGCGAGTCTAAACTATATAGTCATATTTAGATAATCCCCCTCTACAGCTTCTAATACCTTTTAACCTGTTACAAATTAAAGTAATGAAAATTACCTACAGACTGAGCTATATCCATACTTCTTCACTTCAATCCGTAAACCTTTGATACATCAATTTTTGATTTGATCGAGCTTCTCGGTGGCAATACTTATTCTAAGCCTCAAAAGTTCAGGGTTCGATTTCTTGATTTGTAAATTTGTCACGATTTTTTTTCTTGGAAATCGTAAATCAAAATTAATAATAATGTGTAAAAAATCGATAGTATTCCATTCTTAAATCAAATAAATAATTACTATCCACTAGACAGTATTTTTTTCTATATTTTATTATTTAGGCAGATACTATAAATTGATATTAAAGGTAGTTTGTTAAGCAGTAAGGATATTTTTGATGAAATTTACAGGAATGAATTCAAGAATGTACTGCATGAAAAATATAATTAATTAGCGTAAGGTTTGAAGAATATCATTGTAGCTGGGAATCACTGAAATTGTATTAGAAACTACGGACGTTGTACAAAAAATGTGAATTCTTTCAAATTCATATCTACAAACACTCGTAAGTATTTTGGTATTTATGTTGTGATCTGTAATATACATTAAATGTGAGGTTTTATTGTGCAATTACCAAAATTTGTTTTTTTTTCTTAAAGAATCGATATAAAAGTTTAAAAAACAAAAATATAAGAAGAGGTTATAGAGCTTTTACGATTTTAATTATCATGCGTTTTTGTTTAATCCTGCGTGCGTTCATTTATCTATAATTTATAACTGCAATACATTTGTTAAAATAATTTGTGTCAATCCTTTTTTGTTTTTATGTTTCGTATTTTTTTAGTTTTTCAACATAACTAGAAAGGTTATTATATAGCTCGATTTTTTTTATATTTTCTATTTACACTTGCCATAACCCTTTTTAAGTTTCTGCAATATTTTTACTTTTGTTCTGTTATCAACAGTTATTCGCTCCTTCGTTGCCCAAGGGCATCTAAACCTCCAAATCCGGACCTGCCGTACAAAAATGACACTTTTTGACGCCAAAAATACTTAAAAAGAAAGCTCAAATTTCCGTGGCTAAAGCATTCGTTTGTAAGGACAAAAAAAGAAGAAAACTCAAAATATTTATACTTTTTATCAATTTTTATTTTAATTATTCGAGATTAAAAATCAACTTAAGAGTCCATTCGCGCCGCGAAAATTGGATCCAATTTGGGATTCGAGGCATAATGTTTTTCTCAAAAACGTTATAGGTTATCGATAATTTTTAAAAACTATATGAAAACCAACACTTAAATCTAGGCTTCTGCTATGAGTTTTTTTTTTAATTTGGGTTTAGTTTTAAATATTTCCGTGAGTGAAAGTTAGCCTAAAATCGGTTATGTGTAGATACGATTTTCTCTTAACTCGACTTATATTTCAAAAATCCGTTACAGCAGAGGCATAGATTATTTCCTTACTTTTAAAATGGTGTATAATGTATGTCATTTAAGTGAAAAATAGTTACCGAAAAACGTTATCTCCTGTAGGCTTGCATTCGGAAACAACATCGCATCGATACACCGAATTTGGAAGAACCTAAATAAAATATAATATTTTTAATGCGACTATACGACAATTGTGGTAGTGGGAGTTTGTTAGTCTCCGCCCACCGTCTCCGCGTCCTTTCGCCCGACCCCTCTAAGGTGTAGCGTAAATGAACTCTTAAAGACATTCAGCTAGTCTCAAAATATTTGTTTTGAGCACAAGAAAATTTCCCAAAATTTAGTCAATGAAATTTTTAATATTTCTTAGTTGAACATGCTTATAAACAAATAACTTGGACATTTTTGGTCAAAAATAATCCTTTGAGGAAGCTGTAACTTTTTTTCTAATAATATTTAGGGGGTCTGGTCTATCATGTTTCGTTTTAAGGCTTAGACCTTAAAACGAGCGACTGTAGGACTCTATACATTGAATAGAAGCCAAGTTATGACGGAAAAGTTAGGAAAAATCGTTATTTTGCAATATTTTTGCATTAAATTTGCAATATCTCTAGTTCTAGTTAATGAATTTTAATTTAGAAAACACCATTTTTTTTTTATAAGGAATAAAGAAGTATATGAGAACATTTTCCTATCTTAAATAGTTTATAAGCTACAGTGTATTAAACAATTAAATAGTTTATTACAATTTTCTGGCCACTTTACCGGGAAAGCGAGTTTCGGAATTAGCAGGAGAAAAAACTACTTGTATTCGTGGACCTTGTTTTAAATAGTAAGATATAGGATTCCCACAAGAAATCTGCCCAAGGGCCTCCACAGTCCTAAATCCGGCTCTAAGTTTAGCTACTTAACGTTACGGAAAACTGCAGGTGCAAACGACGAGTTTTTACTGATATTTTATTTAATATGGGCTTTACTAAAATAACAAGCAAACTGTGTATAGTACCAGATTATAAATAAACATAATCGTCATAAACATTTATTTTAATATTCCTCGATACATAATCTATGTCTACCAGCAATTAATAATTGTTATTTTAGTAAAAGAGACTGGCCGATAACAAGAAACATATAACAGAAGAAGCCCATCCCCATGGAAGATTGTATTAATTGATAACATCAATTTTATCGAAAACCAAGAAGAATAAATTAGCACCAGAGGTGCCAAAACAAGGTCATAAATTTTGCAGGCCGCCCTTGAAAGAAGCGCCTTCGCTCTGGCGGCTTCTCCAAAATAAATCATTAATCTTTGTCAAATTTAATCTTACCTCCGACGTCGGCTTGTGAAATAACAGTAACCTGTTTTTATATACTCCGGTAACCTACGCAAGTGTAATCTAGACAGGCAAGAGCCTTAATAATATCAGGCAAGAAAATTGCAAATTAAGTGTCGTTCAAGTGTAATACAAGGGGGACTTAATAAATCCTTGACTTTAATTTGAAAAATGAACAATGCCAATAAATACACTTCATTCACACTCTTATAAGTTAGGCAATTTCTTTTTGCAGTACGTGCTAATAATGACTTGTTTAGACGATTTTTTTTTTATATCAGCAGAAGGTATAGAAGAGAGGAATCATTCTTTCCATTTATTAGGTACAAGCAAAGCTGGGACGGATCCTTCAAAAAAGGAATTGATTCACGGATCAGGTTCCTCGTAAAGGAATCGAATCCAGGGAATCGACTCCTATTTATCGGATCACAAATCCTGATCAACTTTAGTTTTTACACTTATAAATGGTAACTATGATACAAATGATACGAATGATACTACATAATCCAGATGATTAATCAACCGGCAAAGATTTTAGCACGGAGCCCGAGCTGCGACATGTAAGTTTAGCCTCATTTTGAAGTGCTGTAACTCTTAGCCAGATTAGTTTTTGGTAAATTTTCTTCAAATTTGAATATCTTATTTCTAAGATCAACATGAATCCACCCTTTAATAAAACATTTTTTCAAACTGTATTTCAAAACATGCGATGCTGGATTTTCATAAGGTTTTTAAATGTGATTCTTGAGATAAAATTGTATTATTGTAATTTTACAGGAAGTTTCACCAGTACACCAGTACAAATGAATTAAAGTTTTAAATTCATTTTTTGATGACACCCTGAATAGAAATAATTAAATGTCCCATTTAAAAGTCCCTCAGGGTTATCTCAAAAATAACAAAAATTATGAAGATCGAGCAATCAGAACTTTTAACATAAATGCAAGTAAAATGTATGCCCGTTTTTAGATACCACACTCTATGGTTACGAAAAAAATGTTTCATTTAAATGTTGTTCCTCCGCAGGGCCGTATCTGGATCAAAATTTGGGGGGCGGGATTTGGCCAGTGACATTTGATAAATTCGGAATTAAAAAAAAACTTTAATTTATAAATGGATTTTACCTAAGGAAAATATCAGGTTAAACTAACAAACACACTTTACAACGTTAAAATTTTAAAAATAGTAATTATAACTGAATATTTCTTTGCTTTTCCCTCGCAAAACGATTTAGGGCTTCCGCAGTATCAATTTTAATATTTCTATGTACGCTTAAAAGTACAAGTCCTGTTAGCCGCTCTTGACCAGTTGAATTGCGCAAATAGTCTTTTAAACGTCTTAGCAATGAAAATGATCGCTCAGAGAAGGCTGTAGATCAGGGGTCTCCAAACTACGGACCGAGGGCCACATCCGGCCCGCGGACAGATTTTGTCCGGCCCGCGGAGAGCAAATACTTGAAAACTCCTTTTAGAGAACAAATAATTTTTATAGCAAATTAAATTTAGTTTACTGAAGTATTCTAATTTTATGTTGAATAATTATTAATATGACATCTACATTGATATGGTCATGGGCTAACTCCGCTAACTCATAACATTCTTGTATAGGCTTATTTTTATTGTTTTTGTGATAAGTTGGATAAAGAAACACAGAATTGTAATGAGTAAAGACATGTATAATATGCAGAAAATTTAACTTCAGTATATAATAACTAACAAATTATTGAAATGAATCCAACTAACATTTTATACATTTTAAATAATCACATAACTTATAACAAACATAATGACATATGAAATACTAATGAGATTTATGTAATTGAGATTTTCCACTGACAATAGTTTGTAGTTGTGGACTAATTTTACTTGTACCAATTATTAAAAGATACTTAAGATGCTCATCAGTTAATTTCGATCTGTAAACATTTTTTGTGTACTTTATTTTGGAGAAGGTTTTCTCACACAAATAAGTAGTACCAAAAACAGAAAACAGACCACGAGCAAATTTATGCAAATTATCAAATTGTGTCAGTGGAAGACTCTTATAAAATTCCAACAAAGATGAGTTTTGATATTTGTTCTTAATTATATCACTGTATTGTAGATCAATCATTTCCATTTGAAGTACCGGGGCTAGGGTTTCAATGTCAGTATCAAAAGGATTCTGAAAAATCTTAATTTGATTCGCAATGGCATCAAAGTCCGAGAAACGAGTATCAAAATTTATCTTCAAAGCACTCAAAGTTTCGATTGCAAAATCGATAGGAAACTCAGTCTCAGTAGTGTGGCTGAATATTTCACATGTTTTAAAATGTGAAAAACATTTACTTCGTAGTTGTGATTGAAACAGTCTCAATTTCTTTCGGAATGATTTGATATTAGTGTATAAATCAGGAAGATGCTGGTTTTCTCCTTGCAATCCCAAATTCAGTTCGTTCACATGTTTTGTCAAATCAACATAGAATGCTAACTTCCACAGCCATGCGTTGTTTTGTAATTCAGTAAGAGGGCGATGCTTTTCATTCAAAAAATTTCGATCACTGCTCGAAGTTCAAAAAGCGCTGAAGGACTTTCCCACAACTAAGCCAGCGTACGGCAGTAGGATAAGGTAAGTCAGTTTCTCCAATCTCTTCAATAAATTGTCGGAATTGTCGGTGATTCAGCCCAAAAGATCTGATAAAATTAACAGTTGATATGACTGGTTTCAGAACGTCAGACATATCCAAACATTTTCCGCACAAACACTGTTGATGAATGATACAATGTAAGACTAATGGTTTTGAACCACCGTCATTTTCTACAGCCTTTGACACAAGAGCGACCACTCCTTTATCTTTCCCACTCATGTTTTTGCCTCCATCAGTTGTAATACATTTCAAGTTTTTCCATCGAAGGTTCTTTTGATTAATGGCCATTTCAACTCCTTTAAAAATATCTGTACCAGTAGTTGTGCCATGAATACTATCATATCAAGAAGTTCTTCGTGCACTTCATAGCTTTTATCTACTCCTCGCACATCCGTTGACTCATCCAAGGCCAAAGAAAACCACTCAAAATGTCCATTTTTGTCGAACAGTTGAGAGGATATATTTTCAGCGATGTTTTCTACCCTTCGAGCCACAGTGTTTGCTGACATACTGCCAGTTTTTGATAAATTTACCTTTTCAGGGCACATTTCTTCGGCTACTGCAATTATGCATTCTTTGATCATTTCTCCATCGGTGAATGGTTTTCCACGTTTTGCAATTTCAAGAGCCACACGAAAGCTGGCACGAGTTGCAGCCTCTTGTTCAGTTTTGAGTTTTGTAAATGAAGATTGCTGCGATTTCAATCCGCGCTGCATAGCTTCGAATTTTTCTGTCCGCAAACTTCCTGTATATTTTGAGTAATTTTGAAAATGTTTTGTTTCATAATGACGTTTAATGTTATATTCTTTGAGAACGGCTATGCTTTCATTGCAAATCAAACATAGCGCCTTGTTACTGGACTCAATTACGAAATACTGAATGTTCCACTGATCTTTGAATTTTTGCATTCACTATCAATTTTCGCTTCTTTCCATACTACTAATTCACACACAAAAGCAACAATTCAAATCAAAATACTGTTATAAAGATGTCTTAAACTTAAACACGCACAAACACGTTTTAAGGAGGTATGCAATATTTTATTTAACAACAGTGTCATAGGAACTGACTTGTGGTTGCGCCACTAGCCTTCTTATATATTCCAATTACTGCCATCTAGAAGTGAGTGGAAGACACCAGAACTTTCTTGAACCAACGAGATTATTCTGTACGGGCTATTAGCGCCATCTGTTAGCGATAGAAGGTACTACCTATTTCCGCTTGTGTCCACCAGATGCCGTGTCACGTTACTCCTCATGGCTCGTACTCTACGACTAATCTAGAAATTACAGATAATGACAGGAAAATTAATAATATGCAGTGTTGCCGTTTTGCGGACTTTAGTCCGATTTGCAGCCTTTTTTAAACGTTGTGTACTTTTTCGGACTTTTTTTTTTCATCAGTGGACTATTTCACTTCTTACTACCGGCAACATTGATAATGTGGTTTTGGCCCTCGGAACTTACTGGAGTAATCAGTATGGCCCTCAGGCTGGAAAGTTTGGAGACCCCTGCTGTAGATAAAGGTAATGTGGCCAGAATGCAACAAAGTCTGAATATTAGGAAACAAAGATGGATTACATGCTGATAATGCATTAAGAGCATTTTTGGACCTTTCTGCTTAAGGCAACTCAATCCATTTTTGTTTCCAAAACTGCAATTCTGCAGATAATGTATTTAGGTCCAAAAGTTCCTCATATAATAATAGTCATATATTTTTACTGTATGTGCTTCGCACATGTTTGGCACTAGCCAATATAACGATGAAAGTGATTTTTCGTGATATGCTAATCTTGCAGATAGCTTTTTGATCAAGTGATCAAAAAAAGGAATTGCACTTGTAATTTGAAAATATTCTTCTGCAGTAGATACCAATACATTAGAACAATTCTGCTGTCGAGAAACTATTCTAGGATTTTTGTGCATTCTTCGTCATCTACAGACTTTATAATAGCTTCGGATTTTTAAAAAATATTTTTAAATTCTTGATGTATATTAAGTCTATCCATAATTTATAGGCAAGACTCTGGGAACACCCTATTTTTTAAAGTCACGGCTATTGTGGGTTCTATTATCGTTGATTTTTAATGTAGAAAAAGTGGTTTTGCAGTTTAGAAATTTCTTTTTTTGACCAATAGGGTGATTTAGATACTTACTTACGTGACTAAGAAAAATATATATGGTTCAGAATATCTTTAAAAAAAGAGATATAGTTAACAGTCGTTTTTATTTTATTTTACGTTATAAGATTTTTCGGGATTTTCGGGGGGGAGGGGTTTGAACCCACAAAACCCTGTTTCTCCGAACCCAAAAGGCAGCATATTTTAGTTAAAAATCACATGTTACGTGTGTTTCCTTCCTTCAAGATCTTAATAGGCAGATGTTTTAAAATTCATTGTCTTAATTTCCAAAAATCAAGGTAATGCTTATTAAGAATCTTAGGTAAACATTTGGAAATTTAAAATAAAAGATTTAAAATGGCAGATTTTGGCATTTATAAACTAATTTCTCTCAGATTTGGGATATAAAGATTTTGATGGGACTAGGTCAAAATTTGGAAATTAAGAATCTTGGCTGAAAATTTGAAAAGGCGTATTTAAAATGGCGAATTTTGGCATTTGTCTCAAAGTAGAAAAATAAGAAATCGATTTCTTTTTGGAATCGGATCCTTCCAAAAAGGAATCGATTCCGGATCATTTTAAAATTAAATAACGAATCCGGATCACGGATACTATTTTTAAAAAGTAATCGACCCAGCCTTCGGATTCTTAAAAGGAAATCGATTTCTAGATTCGATTCCAAAAGGATTCGATTTCCACCCAGCTGGTACAAGGAAAATGAGTACTCAAATATGATTTTATGTTAGTTGCATCGATTTTTACGATTATCTTTAAAAAAATTAAAAAAATAATAGTCTTATAAATAAAATAGACCCTGCGGAAAAATATTTTATGGTATAAAAGAACCAGGAGAAGGAACTTTAAAATTTAAATAATATAGCTTCCATAAATTAGTTGTTAATATAACCCTAACCTTAGGTTTGTTTTAATATTTTTACTTTGTTATAAAAAAAATATATATATAAAGTATTAAAGTTATTTGTTGCTTTCCTGATTTTACATAGCAGGTTTTACTCTAAAAAAATCCTCAAGTAAATTAAAATTAATGTCTATAATTTAATCTATTAAATACCAAATTAAGAATGTCAGTAAATTAAGTAGGATACAAAGCAAAGGCAAAATAATTCAAATGGGTATTCTATTACTATCATTTTTCGCAATCATATATTGGGTAGGTTAAAGAAAAATCGCACCAAATCACAAGAATCGGGAACCTTTTTAAAAAACAAAATAGGCACCCTTACCAAAAACAGATATATACATTATGTAATACAGTAATATACATTATGTAATACAGTAATATACAGATAGCCAATTATAAAATAATAGGTGCTTTAATCTGAAACAAAAGGGACCAAAAAGTAAGTTAAAAGATCTGATAAAGAAGCCGTTGAAAACAAATCAAGTTTATACACCTACGTGTTTAATGTGGAAATATATAAACAGAAGCAAACTTTCTTTTTATCTCACTGGCAATTTATTTTTTATCATATAATGCAATCGTCTACAACCCTGAACTAGTGAACTTGTGGGCTTAAGAAACGAAATAATTTTCATAAAATTGTATCTTGACGAAATGGTGAATGTCCTGGAGCATCTAAAATTTAAACTTTCCAGTTAGTTTTGGAAATGAAATTTTTATTTGTTATAATTAAATAAACATAATACTTTGTATTATACGTTGTTTAGTTAAAGTTTAAAAGCTAGGCTGGCCATCAATTTGTTGGTCATGTTGGGCAAACATTTTTATATAAAACTTATCTAATGATAGTATTTTTTATCATAATATTAACTTTTTATAATGCATCTATACCCACAGCAAATTCAGGAAAGCTTGGATATCTCTTTCGAACCAGAAAGTATTCTGTCCGTTCTAACGTGTACATTCTGTATGTATCCCAAATTAGACCCACCTTGGAATACTGTTGGGGAATGACCCTTTTCTTACCCTAAAGCTTCCTTATTTTTGTCAACCGACGAGCTGTAAGGCTGTAGGGTACCTGGCCAAGCTATTTCTACAATTTCGGCTCTAAAGTTTTTTACAGTTTAATTTCTCTTATTGCAACTCCAAAAAGAGCAACGGAAAGCGCAAGCCACATGCATATTTTTGTAATAAAATCATCTTGAGAACCATCTCACTTTGATGATTCCTGGGGTGTATAATACATAAAGTGAAACCGGCTGCGTGCAGGATTTCTTTTTCTTCCAAACGCCCGAATCTTTAAGTGCCGTGTTAATAAACTGCCTCCACTTTACTTAAGACCTCATGTACTGCTTTAAGATAAAAAAAGTCATTTAGCTTTAACTTTAACAACATAGGAGTCTGAATAAAACGAGCAATATTGGTAAATTAGGATAGAAATTAAATCACTTTCAAGAAAAGTTCTTTTAACTAAATTAGGAGCAAAAACGAAGTAAGTCTTAAGACAGAAAAAATAATTTATTTAATGGCTTTTTTTCACTACAAAGTTTAAAATTTTAGGCGCAGCAGATTGGATCCCGTGAAGAATGGCATATTCGTTTTTTGATTGTTGATGTTTTTTGTTAATCCGAATCTTTAGAAATTAAAAATATTTTTTCTTTTCGAGAATTTTAATATGTATATAGCTTTGCTGGGTAACTTAAACATAAGTAACTACTACAACAAAGTTTTACGACCGGTCGATTTTTGGCAGCTTTGTTCTTACGTTTTGTTCTTAATAAATTCATAATTTTAAAATATAAAATGTACCTACCAAAGACTAAATAGTTATTAGTAGAAAGCTTATAAGCACTAAATTAAAATAAAAGATTAACTTAAAAATATAGCATAATAAGTGTTTATATATAAAAATAAATCTTATTAGTTTTTTAAAAAAAGAATGGGTTTAAATTTACCAGTGTGTTATGAGCTTCGACAAGTTATAAAACTGTATTATCATAAAAAAGAAATACGTTTATTGGTAGCTTATATATATATATATATATATATATATATATATATATATATATATATATATATATATATATATATATATATATATATATATATATATATATATATATATATATATATATATAATATATACAGTATGTCTCAGTAAGTTGGAACCATATGGAAAACTTTTTTATTATTAATTTTACGAAAAAAGTTATTCCTCATAAAAAGTTCTGCATCACCTAAAACCTAAAATACAACTATCAGATATTAATTTTTTTTAGGCGTATACGAGTTTTGTCAAAAAGTATGAATTTTGCCCAAGAGTAAAGTACCTTTATTTTTGAAAATTTTGAAAATTGTTATTAAGAAAAGTTGATCAGAACTTAAAACCATGTTTAAATATGCAATTACACCCATTTACGATAAAGAAAATATTTTTCTTATTTGAAACGTATGTCTACAATATAGATGCAAATTTAACTGTAGTTATATGTATTCTAGGATGCTCTGACATAGAAATGAATTGTTAAGAACGGGAAATGTTTTACAGCAACCGTCAAAGCGCGTTGGAATTTATAAAGTACATAAAAATGGTGTTATTAAGTTATATTATATTCATTCATAAGTAATAAAGTACAAATTAAAAAAAAAATTACAAAAAATATTTTTTTATCGTAAATGGGTATAATTGCATATTTAAACATACTGTTTAGTTCTGATCAACTTTTCTTAATTAAGAAACAAGCAAACAAAATAAATACATTTTTTTTCTGCTAAACTCAGCTCTTGAGATTTTGAAAATATGAATTAAGGGGTTTTTGGGAATGCTGATTTTAAATATAACAGAAAAAAAATATATTTAAAATAACCAATTATATATACTTTTTCCAAAAAATGAAGCCTTTTTTACCCCCCAAGATCGCACGCCAATGGTAAATAAAAGTGTTCACTATGCCAAATACTATACCAAATACAGTTTTCTAACATACAATTACCACCAAAATTTAAAGAAAACTGCATTTTTAATAACCGAGATATCAGGGTGTATTCATGAAAAGCGGGACACACTGTATATACCTAAAACTTAACTTATTTATTTAAAAAAACTATATTTATAATTTTTACTAATTTGTAAGTTATCTGGCCAATAACGCCAGCAGCAGGTGTTTCCAGAATATAACACAAGTTGATTTATTATTTTGGCCAGCTTAGCGTCCCGTTGTCGTTGTTAGAGTTTTGCCCACTTTTTATATTGTATATATTAATAGTTACGTAAACTAGCTTCATTAAAAACAAAGTTAAAATACCACAATGTATCATCAAAATAATTTAAACTATAACTTACTCATATCTATTTTTATTTTAAAAATGGCATAACATTTTTTTGTTATGTCATATTTTTATTTTGATTTGTCTCACACACTTTTATCAAAAAGTAAAATATTTTTTATATTCGACTTAATACTCAAGTCTAGGGACTCGTATTGGTATTTGAATATTTATTCTAGTGTTCAAATACTTGATTGAACTCAAAAACTGTTTTGGATTGAGCGCCGATGACCTTTTTTTTGCTCTTCACTGTTGACTTTAGATATACAGCCAGTCCTTTAAAATATATATTCAAACGTCTAAACGATAACAAAACAAGTGTGACAATAGCCCAGTGACTAAAGACCTGAAAGTACCCAAAGCTGTAATTAAATCTGTAAAGTTTTCATTTGTGGCGCAAGTCTTAGGTCTTTGCGGATGCTTTTGAGGGAGAAAAAGTTTATCACGATTCCGACGTGGGAACCCGCTGAAAATGGCCCCCCAAAGTCCCAAAAATGAGTTTCCCGCGAATATCTGTCAAAATATGCGAATAAGAGAATTTTTATTCAAACAAAACATGAAAATCACCTCAAAATCTGCGAAAATGGTCCTTACAATTTTTTTCGCAACACCAATATTTTTCGCAGAAACGGCCGTCGAAAAATCCATAACATTACACATTGGATAGATGTGGTAGTAGTAGTTTCTTACTAAAAAATGCAGATGGGCAAATCAATTTTTTATCAAAACGCAAAAAAGATGGTGAAGGAAATTGTCTGTGATCATTGAACACTTGCTAAGGTCTCATTATAAAAAAGAAATGTAAATAACAAACCATTTTTTCAAAAAATATCAATAAATTAATGAGATACTCTCAAAATATTGTGAAAAAAAACTTTGACCGCATTTTTTATTATTCTAGAAAAATCAAAATGCACCCAAACTCATATGCAATGATAGGTGCGGGTTTTCCCATTCCGATGAACTTTGAATGATTAAAAAATGTACATTATTGCCCGAGTAATGGAACATTTCGTCCGCCCGCTTATAAGTGAATCCATGAAGATAGCAGCATTCTAGCGGTAGAGCGGCGGCTGAAATGAAAGGACTTTTGGGTCCCGTTATCTCGAAAACTATCGATTTTTAAAAAAATTATTGAGACCATTTTTGTAGATGCGATCTTCATTTTTTGTCTAAACTAAAATTATCCAATTCGCATATTTTGGCAGATATTAGCGGGAAACCCATTTTTCAGGCCTCGAGGGACCATTTTCAGCCTTTTCCAACCTGTTAATGTTGATAAACTTTTTCGCTCGAAAGCATCCCCGAAGACCTAAGAATTGCGCCACAAGGACAAACTGTACAGATTTATTTACAGCTTTATCCCTTCATTTACTGGACTACAATACGACAACTTGAAAATTACTTTTTTTGTATTCAAAAAGTTTAGAATACCTTCTTAACTATTCCAATACTGTAATTTCGGTACTTGAGTATGTATTTGAGTCAATACTTAAGTAAGCTTGATTCGGCCCATTACTACTTTAAATAATGATAAAAGTTAAACAATAAATAATAAAAAAATATTTAAATTTTTTTAGATTAAAAATACTATTTTATATAAACAAATACAAAAATAATTTTACTTATAAAATCACTTGTAAATGTAAATTATATATAATTTATATATAAATTAAACTTCCAGAGCATTAATTACATATAGGTATATAAAAACAAATAATTTCATCAATGAAAAATCTACTAAAATTATTTTGATAATAATCGTAGAATAAACTGGGGCGATTCTATTATTTAAGCAAATAAAAGTTCCTCAAAAAAAAAAAGAAAAATAAAAAAAGATATTTTTATAATATTAAATATAGATAACTTGATGAGCTTATCAAGAACCTGGTTATTTAAGAATCCTTACTAACTAAATTATTATTAATCTCATCACCATTTATTTTTTTTAATAATAATAAAGACAAATAATTCTGGCATTTCTTGCCATACAAAATGTTAAAAAAACTCCAATGACTGCAAGCACAATTTAAATAATTTTAATTTTATTTATTGTTTGATTTTTAAATACATTTTATCTTTAAAAGGATGACCGAATTTTACAAAAACGTTGATAGTTTTTTTTTAATTTATTAAGGGTTTTTTTTTTAATTTCTGTTAATATTTTATTATTAATGAATTCGCTACAACACTGCCAAATATAACTACAATTTTGTATCAAGTACTGCAGTTAGTTAGAACCTTGTGTATGGTCTTTAACGTTATTTATTTATATATATATATAATATACTATATATATATATATATATATATATATATATATATATATATATATATATATATATATATATATATATATATATATATATATATATATATATATATATATATATATATATATATATATATATATATATATATATATATATATATATATATATATATATATATATATATATAATTATAGTTTATAAAAATAAAATTTATTTTTAATTTTTTAAGCATTAAGTAGATAGAAGCAATTTTTTAATATACGATTATCTAGCTTTACTACCTAGTCTAAGCTTTACATATATATGTAAATATATTTTAGTTGTGGTTAGTCGACTATGCATATATTTTTGAAATCGGGATAAAACGATCTTTTATTTTAGCTAATAATATACAGGATGTTCCATTTAAAAAAACACAACTTAGCGTCATATCTTAAAAGGGCGACGTTCAATTGTTTTTTGGTAACGTTATAAAAGAACCTCAGTAACAACCCAACAACTTTTGTATTTAACATTTTCCCCCATCTCTTTACCTAAGATAGATAAATGGGGGGTGCATTTATAACCAATAACCCTGTACACGAAAAACTTAAGAACTATTTTTTTTTATTTTGTCAGTTGTTTAAAATATTTGATTTGATGTTAATTCTATAATAATATATTTTTAATGAAAATTAAAAAATAATGGTTTTACTGTTTTGATAATTTTTAGATGTAAAATTTCAAATATGTGACATCACACTAGGGGGAAGGGGGTCTTACAAATGTGACGAGTTGTGACAGGGAAGAGGAGGGGGTCAAAAACCCTGAAATTCGTGTAATGTCATTTATGGATGGCCCTCTTACTATCTATAAAACGTTTTAGATAAATAGAATTAGTAAATAAATTAAAAAAAAAATACTCCTAAAAGTAACAATGCTGAGTACTTATAAGTGCATATGTCGCAGGCGTTTTGAACAATTCAATACATTTTTGCAACGAGTCTGGCTATTTTCAGGCGTTTTGCAAAATGACTAACCAAAGCTAGGCCGATTAAACAGTAATTAAATTACTTTTGAGAATGACAAAACATTAAGTTTAGTCATTTTATTTTTTTTTCTCAATATTAAAGTTAGAATAAACAATTTATCAGCGGTATTATTTTTTACTGATATTGATATTGTCCTCAAAACTAGGGTCATCGGTGATTTCATCCATTCTTTTTTACTTTAAAAAGGTAATAAAACAAAAACAAGTGTCTTGGTTAATCTCGTACAATAACAAATAATGCATACATTTCCTCGCGTCTAGAGATACCCCGGCTCACGAGCTTCTTGACAGTGTTGACACAAGAAACGCTTTATTATGCAGGGACTCGGCCAAAAAATTACATTTTAATGTAATAATTTAGGGCCTTTTTTAATACGTCCCCGCATTTTTACGTCTAAAATATAATTGGGGGAAATAAAAAGCAGCTTTGCTAACCAGAACTAACCATGACCGACTAGAACTTAGGGCTTTTGAATTTGTCTAAATTATTTTTAGAAGTTATAAACAAAATTTTAACAACGTATTAGAAAAAAACCGGGGAATATATAATTACAAAAAAAGTTATAACTTCTACCATATCAAAAATGTTGTTAATAACTTCTATGTAGGGATACTTTAGACAAATTCAAAAGCCCTAAGTTCTAGTCTATCATGGTTAGTTCTGGTAAGCAAAGCGGCTTTTTATTTTCCCAATTACATTTCAGACGTAAAAATGCGGGGACGTATTAAAAAAGACCCCAAATTATTACTTTACACATTAAAATTTAAATTTTAAGGTTATAACACTGTCAAGAAGCTCGTGAGCCGGGGTATCTCTAGACGCGAGTCATACATTTTAGGTTAAAAAAACCCGTAAACCTAGGTTCAACGTTTTGTAAAATCTGACTAGTCATTTGTAACAAAAATGGCATAGTTGTTCAATACGCCTAGCTCTAGTTAGTCATTTTGTAAAAAGCCGGATTATTCAATACGCCTGCGACACATATACATCTCAATGTTGACGCAGGGCATTATTTATTATCCGATAATGTTAATCCGAGTGGTAGAGTGTCCAGTGGCTCTTATAATATTTAAAACATATTTACTAATAAAAAATTCCAAATATCTGTTACTTCTAAGCTGCAAAAGTTATACTTTTTATGTTATGCGTAAAGGATAACACATTATACATAAACAACAAACCAGTGTCCTTACCATTATTTTTTTTTTAGTTCAAAGCTACATATTTTTATTCATTAGCGAAAACACTTATTATCCATTACTCTAAGTAAACAATTAGAAAAATGCTTCCTGACCTTACACTATTAATCACATCATAATATAATCAAACATTGTTTCAAAGCATTTCACCTGCGTGCTATACAACTCGCGAACACGAACTGATTTATTCGCAAAGGTATATACAAACTGGCTAATCTGAAACCACCGGCAAGCCCGTGCTTTATGGATGGCCCAAAACTTTGAATTATTATCTAGCAAATTGCCGCAGGATTCCGATGGTTATCTCATACTTAGTTTGCAGGTTAAAGAAGATACTAGGTCAAATATACCATTATTTGCCTATAGCAAATAGTAAAAAGGTGTATGAAAACCAAAATTTTTAATGCTTATTTTGAAAGATTAACAATACTATAATAAACACAAACATATTTATAGTCAAATTTAATAAAAATCCTATTTTATATTTATTTAAGTAATTATATGGTATAGTATAATATGGAGTTTATCCCGTAAAACATGTCCATTTAGTAATGTTAACTATGTTTCCGCGTAGGCTGATAACTTATTTTATACAGGGGATAGTAAAAGGGTGAAAAGGCCAAATTGCTTCAAAATTTTCACAGGTGAAGGTCTTAGCCCAATTAATTGAAATCCCAAAGGGCTGACAGCTAGGTGGATAGAAAAGGGGTGACGGATAAGGGTAAAGATTTTGAAAATTTTGGGAAAAATCATCATCGATAATATGTTAGCCGTTTTGACCACCTAAAGTTGAACCCCTACAGTGTCTAAATCTAAAAGAGCTGACAGTTAGGTGGATACCCAGGGCAGTAGGTATAACGGAGTCAAATTATCCCGAGAGCTTACTTTATATGTGTATTTTTTTATTTTTGTAATTTAATTTATTTAGCGGACATATATTCTTAATTTATTTATCACATTGTTTTAACATTCTTTTGCAAAAAAGTGGAATTTATATAAATAAAGTAAATTAAATAATTGTTGAACACTTTAATATCTGGACATATTCCGTTTTATAAATAAAATAATTTTTACATAAAGAAATGTCGATAGAGGAACTTCTTAATGCCAATTTTTTAGTAAATTTTGTAGACATTTTTGGATATTTTGATATCTATTTAATGAATTTTAAATTAATTACTACGAAAGTACTCTTATATAATTATTGGCATTATCTTCTGGATTATTTTTTAGTCCTCTGATGTAAAATAATATCTGTATATGTTACTAACAAGGAAGTTTAAAGGTGTATGGAAGCCCAATGCTATGGCCCATTCGATCAAAAAATGTCCAGCCCAGTATGAAAATAACTATCAAAGTTGGCCCCGCCGATTTTGCGCAATAACGAAATTACACGAAATAATTTAATGTGTTGCCTACTTACACACTGATAAATCATATATGTATATGCACATTATACTTTTATGAGAGCCGTATTAGATTCGATTGTTTTGCTTTGTGTAGAGATCGAACGCTGTTAGAACAACACCGATACGTTACGGTTTTATATCAGTTTGCTATATGAGACCGTGACGTAGAGATCGAACGCTGTAAGAACAACACCGATACGTCACGGTCTCATATGGCAAACCCGTATAAAACCGTGACATATCGGTGTTATTCTAACAGCGTTCGATCTCTATCGGTGTTGTTCTTACAGCGTTCGATCCTAATTATATTTTGTGGTTGCAGAAGTTTTTTGGATAGATAAAAACCTTATTTTAGTAATTAGTGTTTATTAAATTGTGACTATAATTTTGTGTTTATTGTTTGTTACTTATAATATAACAAAATGACTAGAGGTTGTATGGTTTTGTCTTGCAAATCTAAGGTTAACATACCCGGCATTTTTTACTTTAGGTAAGTATTTCTTATATATTTAAATTAGGTGCTTCTTATGAGACGTAACGTTAGGTAACCGAATAAATAATAATATATCAATTATGAACAATAGAAAATGAAAATTTCATAGGAAATAGCAGTGAGAAAAGTAAGGCAATCTTAACTATCTTTTAGATGATTTCCACAATGTTCGTGTGTTTCTGTGGGTTATTAAAAAGAAATAAGGTTTACATTTAGGTACCTACTTATTTATTTCATTTAATAATTTAGTACATTCTTTTAAAGGATCAAAATTGTTAAATACTGGGCAGACCAGGCAAATTTTATTATATACAGGTCCCTCTAATTGAATAAAAGAAAGTACAACTTTATGTTAAAGTTTTTTTTGCTTTTTCTGTATTTGTTTTAAAAAAGAAATTAGATTTTTGGTTTCTTAAACTTACATTATCAACTTTTTAAGCTCGACATATTGAAGACACATAATATTTAACGGGTTAACGGTTACTGTTACAATGGATACCTAGTTACCAAAGGTTACTAAACATTTTTAACCACTGTTATTCTGTCTCATGAATGTTTGTTATTAGTGAAAAGTATATGCATAAAAAGCAGTTATAAAAAATTTCACTTTTTAATGTACAACCACAATCTTAGGATTAGATTAAACTCATTTACACTATCTTGCCCTTCTTTTATCACAAAATTGGTGATAAGTACATGAAACTAGCATACAATGTTTCAAATTTATTTTAAAAAAATCGTGTTTTTATTTATTTACAAAGATTTTTGGTAAAAATACAAAACTCCCAAAAATATCGACCATTTAAATAGAAGGCTGTAAAGTGGTGCCATCTATTCTTTCCATATTATATCAGATGATATAAAATCCAATATTACACAATAATTTTAAATATTCTTTGGTAGTATCGTTTAATAACCAACAATTTTGTGCAAAAAAAAAAACAGTGAATGCTTGAATTTGACATTTGATGATGTCAACTTTATAAATAGTAACAAAGAATTATGGAAGTCTGGCTCTGACCTACTATTCATTGCGCAACTCCGCGGGGCCAATCCCCCTATTCCCGCTGCCCTGCACGCCTGGACAATTTTGTTCTACAGTATTGGGCTTCCATACACCTTTAAACTTCCTTGGTTACTAACTATAACTATGATTTATATTTTTATTTGTTTTTATTTTTTTTAGTCACAATACGTTTATATTAACTTTTATGTCAAATAACGATGTAAATATAATGGTAAAGAGTGCGTTGCAATTTAATTCAAATAAACAAATCTTTACTACTTTTATCGATAAAAAACTATTTTTATTAAAACGTTCCGTCGCATTTTCCGCGTCAGTTAGCAGTTTAGAAAAATCGTCAAAAAAAGGAACAGTGTACACTTTAAGTGGCTAAAATAGCTGACATATTATCGATGACGGTTTTTTTCCAAAATTTTCTTCCTCTTTACCCTTATCCGCCACCCCTTTGATCACCTAGCTGTCAGCCTCTTGGGATTTTAACTAATTCGGTTACGACCTTCACCTTGGAAAATTTTAAAGTATATTTTCGGTGACGATTTTTTTCCCAAAAATTTTGCACTTTTACCCCTTATTTTTTTATAGTTTATTTTGATTTCTAAGAATATCAAATTAAATGAAAAATTATTTGGCTTTTCTCCAGAATAAAGATATTTATATATGATTTTTAAAAATTATACTTTTAATATATAAATTATTATGAAAAGATTAAAAATGGCATGTCTTGCAAAATAGTAACAAAATAACATAATTAAATATATAAAAATATTATCATTCATTTATAATAATTGATTTGCTTTTAATACAATAATCAATTTTAAAATAATTGTTTATTTTTTTGATAATTATATAAAAATATAGTTATAATATCTATAAAAATAATTATTTTATATATAATATTAAAAATAATCATATTTTATAAATAAAAAATATATAATATTTTATATAATTTTCATTTTTTATTTTTGCATTATTATTGCAAGAGCAGACTAGCTCTTCATAATAATCTATAAAAAATATATATTTTTCAAAAATAATATATAAATATCTTTATTCTGGAGAAAAGCCAAAAAAATTTTGATTTAATTTCACCCCTTATTGCTACCCCTGTATCCAATAGGTTGTCAGCCTGCGCGAGACATAATTAACAATACTAAATGAACATGTTTTACGGGATAATCTCCATATTACTGATGACGATGATTTTTCGGCTCTAGCTCTTAGACCATTATGTTTACTGCAAAATATTGAAATGGGTTATATCAGTTATCTGCTTATTTTGTTAACCTGCTAGCAGCATTTTAAAACCGAAAAATCACAGTATTCTAAAGTAAATATCAGGATAGGCAACTCTTAAACATGCAATGCGGGGGGGGCACTATTTATATAATAATAAAATTATAATGGTTAAGTAAAGCATAAACCGCTTTTTCTGCCAAAGAAAATCGTTGTCCATGCACAAAAAAGTCATTTGGTGCCAAATCAAGACTGTAAAGCAGATGACCCATAAATTTAAATTTTTGAGTATTCAAATAGTCGGTTGTTCGACGAGTTGTGTGACAGTTGAAATTGTCTTAAGAAAGATTGACTGTTTTCCTTATTTCACCGAAGACTTCGGCCAACATATGGTTGTGTACCATCCAGAATTCCTAAAAAGCCACTGATGCTACACAACCCGTTTTTCTAAAAAATCAGACGTCCGTTTGTTTCGAAGTGCTTCAAGCGCAAACAACTTTTGTTGGATTTAGTTTATCCTTATAGTCAAATCCATAAATCATCACCGGTTACCATCCTATAGACATCTTCGAAGCACCGTCAATTGTTTGCACAAATCGCCCAAAGCATCTTTTTGAGATTTTGTTACATTACGTAGGATCTAATGAGAACAAACCCTTTTCACGGTTGATGCTGCAATAATTTTTTATATGCTCGTGGAACTAATGCTTAAGGTGACAATAATTCACAGCACGTCACATGAAGATCTTGCATTATTGGTTTTTGTTAAGCGTTAATGTTTTCCGACATTACAACCAAGTTTTATTTTATTTTCTTTAAATTAAAATTCTGAAAAAAAATTAATACTATAGAATTTACAAAATGGTACTTTAAGGTAAAGAAATAAAAATAAGAGGATTACCCAAATCCCCCACGATAAACACGAACTTAGGGTCAGACATTGGAAAAGGACGTAACGCGTAACTAAAGTCGATAAAATATGTTGCCAGCTTGAACTGAATTTAAACATTTCTAAATAAAATTGCCTTTAAGTTCTATATTTATATTAAAAAATGGGCATCAAAATAAATAGATTACTAGATTTGGCTTTAAAAAATAAATAATTTAAAGATAATTTTGCTACATAAACCATTTTTTATTTATTTTTATTTGGTTAAATACGTTTCGCATTGCTACATTTCGCCCGCAAAGGAATTTCGCAGGCGGAATATGGCAATGCCGCTTCAACGCGCATAGGAATTTTACAACCGGTCCGTTGATAAATGGAATGAACCTGATTAGGTGTAGTGCGACGTTGCCCTGGATTTGTTTAAGTGTTTTGTGGTGTTTTTATTAAAACTATCTGTTAAAACTATTTACAAACTTATATTAAAAACTCTAAAATGGTCCCGTGAATGTGTTTTGTATAAAAAATTGGACTATTTACACAAAAGATGTGTCTTTTCATAGGTAAGTTAGGTTCTGTTTGCTAGGCGATGTTTTTACCAAGGTCAGTGGCGTAGATTTAAAATAGCCTGAAGGAAAGTAACTAGACCAAAGGTTATTTATGCATTGTACTTGTTTTATTATTTTTATTAGAATATTATCGAATTTATTAGTTTGTGAGTAGGTTTATAATATTGGGGGAAAGAAATTATACATTATACAAAAGGATTTTCTAATATTTTAGGTTTCCCTCAGATCCAATAACAAGAAACATTTGGTTTTCTCTTGTAGGAATTAAAGGAGGGACAACATTTACCAAAGCACCCTGTGCTATGCTCTGACCATTCTGATCCACAGGAGATTTTGATTAAGGCAAACAATAGCAAATATTTAAGGCCATCCCAAAAATTTTACATCATATATTTGACAATCAATCTGTTGATGGAAGGTAATTATTATAGACTAATACATTCAAATTATTGTTAACGTTGTTTTTTATATTTACGAATCTTCGTAAACTTTGGTTCTTGATTTAAAAAACACATCATTTTTTGGTGTAGGTCTATCTAAAAAGTTTGAGCTTTTATGTTTAAAACAAGTACATCTTTTTGACCTATTCATTTTTTAACTTAATTAATATAACTGTATTTTTTAGCTCTGACTCCACTTTACTTGAGACTCCCCCTAGGAAAGTGAAAGGGTATGTAATTAATATGGTCTTACAAAATCAGCAAAAGTTTTCTAAAGGTTTTCACGTATTTATTTTTTTAATTTAATTAACTTTTAGGGATGAAGACATGTCCATGGATAATTGGGTGTATGATTTATCGAAAAATTTGACCACAGCGAGCGCTGAAATCAATTTAGCTGTCCCCAAAATATATTTTGCAACATGCCAATACAATTTTTCGAAATTTTGAAAGATAATGCTTCATTTTGCGATTTTCTGAAAAAAAAACAAATTTGACATCTAAAAAAAGTCACGTGATCATCCTTATACAGGGTGCCACAGATTCAAGTACATGCATGGGGATCTTGGAAACCGGAAGAGATACAAAGTCGGTTAAATTATTGAAAAGTTGCGCATTTAGGTGCCTAACAACATTCCGTTTAGAAAGTTGTAAAATTTCGAGTACTTCCGGAGATATCTGGAAAAAACCGAAAATTTGCCGATTTCGTTTTTATTTTTTCTGACCTTTTTTAAAGAGAGATATGGGAAAAATAAAAGACAATTTTTCATGGCCACTCTACAAAATACGTTGAGAGATTTTTGGTACGACGTTTCGTTTTCGTTAAACCATCATCAACTTTATTTTTAAATACGGCACTCAATTGTTCATTACAAATTTTTTTTAAGCAGTTATAATCCCAATTACAATGATGTATAACACTTAATATTTTTCTGTTAAATAAACATATTTTTCATAAGAGACAATGAGTTAGACAAGGAACGCACAACATTTCTTATAGGGCGGGTTTTATATTTGTTAAAAAATATTAAGTGTTATACATTTTTGTTATTGGAATAATAAGGAGGGTTTAAAAAATGAAATAAAAAACCAGGTCCGTATTTAAAAAAATAAAGTTGATGATGA
The DNA here is from genome assembly GCA_019359885.1 of Listronotus oregonensis. Lineage (NCBI taxonomy): Eukaryota > Metazoa > Arthropoda > Insecta > Coleoptera > Curculionidae > Listronotus > Listronotus oregonensis. Next base: position 17,395 of record JAHBCN010003354.1, on the reverse strand, counting down.
TTTAACGAAAACGAAACGTGTGCGGAAAATCTCTTAACTCTGTTTTTTTAGAGCTTAAAAAGTGACCACGAGAAAGTATCTTTTGTTTTTCCATATCTCTTTAAATAACGTCAGAAAAAAATAAAAACGAAATCGGCAAATTTCGTTTTTTTTCGAATATCTCCGAAAGTACTCGGAATTATGCAACTTTCTAAAGTGGATATGGTTAGTTACTTAAATACACAACTTTGCCATAATTTAACCGACTTCATATCTCTCCATGCATGCATGCACTCGAATCTGTGGCACCCTGTATACATTATTTGGCATTATTTTTCAAACAAAACTTTTGGCAAAAAAAATTACCCGAATTAATTGGGGAAAAATTTTCCCATTTGATGCGGACTTTATGGACACTGTATATTATCTTAGGAATAAGTAGATAATTTTTTATTTTGCCTTATATCTAATATTTTATGTTATTTTTTGTGTACCTACCGTATATAATAAAAAGTATCCCCAGTTTTGTCTTTTTTTTATTAATTTGTGGCCCACATTATTCTTAATTTATAGGAGAAAAGTAATTTTGTTTAAATAACCAATATACCAAAATTATTTTATGTTTTTTTGGAATAAAATATTTTATAACTATTTATGTTGCTAATCAATATTTTTTAATAAACTAAAATTAAAAGGATCACCATAATTAGAACGATTTAAAAATTAATATTTTTAATAAATTTATATCTAATCGAAACTTCTAACATAAACCATACGCCACTGGTCGAAACTGCAAGGCTCCGTACAATGTTGCCTTGATCAGTCCTAATTTATCTTCTATCCTTTTTCCCCTTATATGATTTTATTGATAATGTCTGGGTCAAAACAAAGTGTCACTTATAATGAAATGTTAAGTCTTTTCTTTTTTCGTCTTTACCTAACATAGCTTACAATTATATTTAAAGTTTGGTTTCTTTGTGTTACCTTGGTTGCCTAAAAATTACAAATTAATTGCAATAAAGCTGAAATAAAATTAACATTAAACAGCCGATCAAAATATTTGAATATAAGTCTATTAGAATATTTTGATATTATTACTTTCCACTTTCTACATATGTTAATTGTGTCAAATTATCGCGTATAGCCACAGCCCTACTTCACTACAAGCCGTGAACAACCACTTGGCAACGCCGCAACCGGCAAGAGATTCAGATCGGTTTCCCTCGAGCGCGATGAGCGTAATCCGGGTATCGAGGCGCGTATTTTTAAATTCATTTAAGGCTCAATTCAAAGATCGCGTAAATAGTATTGATATTTCCATTAAAATAATTAAATCAGTATAATAATTGAAAAAATAAATATATTTATATAATATTTAAACTCTAAAACAAATTAATTTATGTGCATAGGTCAAGGCATAAGAACATGATGCTGTTGTAAAAGGAAACAAGTGTAATTTAACATTTAGTTAGTAATTGTACTTAGTTTTAGTTTTGTTTATTTATTTATTAAATGTGTCTAGTTTCCTTTTTTGTTTTTTGACTCAGCCTTTTCCGATTTTTCTGTGGCATTTTTGTTATTTCTTTTTTTAACATAATTTTTTAAAAAGAATGTTTGAAAATATAGAGCACATCATAATGAACATATTTTTGTTCTCGTTACCACAAATACATTGCGAGCATAAATCATTAAAGCCTTCATGTTGTCTAGTGCTTAAATTAGTTAGATCACACAGGATAGCTTTTTGATTTTCCATTTTTAGGAAGTCACTCTCAGTATCAGGGTCATTAATAATTTTCTCAAAAATGAGAAGTAATGTGGTAAATTTGGAAAAATACTAGGCACTGCATTTAACTTTAGTCTAGTTTTGGTAGGTACCTTTTGCATTGACCCATCTGGCAAGCGATAATCATCCTCTCTAATAATGTCACTTTCTACAAAATGCTTAGCGCAAACCACAGAATATTTTGAGGGTGACCATGACTGTCTAGGAATATTCCTAAGCCAATGGGCTTTAAGGTTTTCGTCCTTTGGAAAGGTGAAAACAGATACAGCTGGTTCTCCTGCATCAGAGAAGTTTTATAATTGGATTTGCACCCAGGCAGCCAGGACACAACAAGGACTTGGCATGGTAAATTAATTAAATTGAGAAAATACCGAGATTACCAGGAAAATAATAATAATAACAGTAACTAAATAGTATCTAATAAGCAGGCACCAAGTACCTATGCAACGCAATAACAAAAATCAAAATGAACGACAAAATTCCAAAATGTATACCTACGTACTTACGGTAATTTCCAATGCTAATATTTGTTACTGTTTTTAAAAAATAACTAAAAAAATACCTTCAAAATTAAAGCCAAACACGAATCATTAAAATACACTTTCAATTTTAATTATTTTTTAAAAAGCACCACCACAAAATGTCAAGTTCATTTGCCGCCATTTACTTTAAGTACTTTATAACACCGGCACTTTTCACCCGCAGATATTCTTGTTTTTACGCAATGTCTGCGGAAAAAAACTGCCCCGGTCACTCACAAATTTCACACAGTAAGACCTTTTACAGGTTTAGTCTTTATCTTAACAATATTTTCTTTCAAAAAATTTGATTTATTCACAATAACACAACAGAGAAACAGGTCATTCAACGTAAATCATATGACTAAACAGCTGAGCAAACGTGTGTCGCTAGATCTGAAGGCATAGTTGCCAGATTTCCTTGTTCACGGCTTGTTAAAGTGAAGTAGGGCTGTGGTATAGCTGATTAATTTTTTTTTATAAACTAAATAAGAAATAGTTTATATTATTCATATTTTTACAGGAAAAAAATATGTTAGAAAATACTTATTTCTAAAGCGCATATTTCTTTCAGTCTGTTTCAAATAAAGGAAAAAATATAATTTTTTAAAAAAGGTTCAACTGACTTCTGCAGGTTTTTGAAATAAAACAACGCGTTTGATGCATATACATTGTGTTCGGCACATGAGTAGACAAACATAAATCTGAGATAGGTGGGGCCGTCTGCTATACGGTCCACCAGATATTTCGACCTGGGCCCTAAGAATCATACAAATTTAATAATTGAAGCCCATGACAGCTACAAAGAAAAATACGAGCCCTTAAACCACAAAAAAAGGTAAAAAATAATTCTAAGAGACAATCTTGCATTGCACTGAAAAAAAACTAGAAATGATCAAGTATTTCTAATTAGTGAAAAACATCTTTAATTCGTGCCCTTTGAACGATATATAATAACCACAATTTGCTTAAAAACAGCAAGAGTTATTTGTCAACTTTATTAAGGTGGACATTTTTTACGAAATTCTACTTTTGATAAAGTTGGCATATAACTCTTGCTGTTTTTAAGCAAATTGTGGTTATTGTATATCGTTCAAAGGGCATGAGCTGAAGATGTTTTTGACTAACTAGAACTACTCGATCATTTCTATTTTTTTTTAATGCAATGCAAAGTTGGGTCTTAGAACTATTATTTACCTATTTTTTGAGTTGAGGTCCATATTTTTTTGTAGTTCATGGTTAAAATTTGTATGATTCTAGTATTAGTCTAAATTAAAATAAAATAAAAATGTTGTCAGTTTTAGAATTTTTTAAAAAGGTATTTAAGTTTTAAATTCGAAAATTAAAAATTTTGGAAAAAAAAAATAAAAAATTCTAAAAAAAAATACATAGGTCCCAGGTCAAAATATTTGGGTGGACTGCATAGCAGACCCTAATTCCAGAAAAAGTCACAAATAATTTTTGGTATTCCTAACTATTTCAACTTACTTCTCCACAAATATTTTGCAAATAACTTATTTCTTAAACGGCAGTCTGGGCCGTGACATAGCATTTAGATTATCATCTTAAGTACTTCGAGGGTACCGAAGACTAGGTCAAATAAATAATTTAAAATTCGATGTCTGATTTGGCGTGGCAGTTTTTGCCTCTTTATGCTTATCACTTTCTTCTGGTTCTAGTTCGTGACAAATACAATATTGTCCGTAGTATTGCCAGGACTAACTAGAAGAAACAAAGATTTAATTTAAATATTTATAAAAAATATCAAATCGGTATCTTTTAGAAAACCGTACAAAAGTTTTTCATTGTTTCTTATACGAAAAAAAGTGTCAAAAATATAATTTTTTTTAAGTAAAAAATAATAATTTAATTGTAATTTAATCGCGATGCTGTTAATAGGGCTTTTGTACAGAATCGAAATTATTTATATGTTTTTTTATAAAGGCTGTCCAATTTGAATGTAATAAACGGATTTTATTAAACTTTATATTTTATTCTTCAACTTGTATTGGCAAGGGGCGGAGTGTATGGTGGGAACAGCTGAATCGATTGCAGCGCTGGTCAAATTTTTGTTAAATAAGGCTTTTAATTTTAATCCTCATAATACCAGGCTGGGTGCAAATGCACCCCACCCGTGCTTTTTCGTATATATCTGAGCCATATGGTTTTTGTTTTTTTTTCTTCTTTTTAGTAGCTGCATTTTTTTATTACAGCGGTAATTTACCTAAATTTTTACATTAATTTTTTTCATCACCTGAATTATTTAGGTTTTTAGAGTTTGGGTTGCATTTGTACCCCGCTTGTTATCATACGTATACAAATATTTCTAGGTCGTTGACGATGATAAAATAAGTAATGAAGCTTTAGACTACAAACCACATATTGTTTTGCTTTATAATAGTACTCAAGGAGCTGTCGATGCAACAAACCAAATGGCAGCAAAATATACCACACAAACAAAAACTCTTGATGGCCAATGGTACTTTTTTACCATATTATCGATATTGGAACTATAAATGCTTATAAAATATGGAATATTAAAAAATCAGATTATGGGTCCGGGCACTTAGATGCAAGAAGGAAATTTCTTTTTCAGTTGGGAAAATAATAAAGGTTTAAAAGCAAGTACAAAAGAAAATATGTCGAAGGTTGTTCCAGAACTGGAGTCGCAAAATATCCCTTCAATGAGACAATTGGGTATTCAAGGTCGATATTTCCTCTGTAAATGATCCAATGACGGAAAATCAAGACAACGCTGGGTAAATGTGAGCGGTTTCCGAAAAATAAATATTTTGCATGTCATGTACAGTAAAAAAATAAAAATTTTACTTATTTAAGGTTTGTTTATTTAAGGGTTAAATGTAAACACTAGATAAAATATTAAAAATGGGGTATAGTAGTTGTTGTGTAGTTGAAGGTAAGAATACTGGCAAAAGTAGTTACTGCAAATTTTATACATTTTCGGGACTTAAAACAATGGCTTACATGTCGTGGTTTACCCGTGTCAGGTACCTAATACAAATGTCTTAGTTGAAAGATTAGTTAATTCAGAAATAGCCTATAAATTAATATATTGATTGTTTTTGTTTATTTTAGTACGATGCCTTAATGGCTGTATTTATTACGTTTGTACAGCAGCACTAAGGTCCCGAGTTCGATTCTACAAAACTCCAAGAACTTTTTTTATTAAAAACAGACACTTTTTATACTCTCTAAGCTTTAAAATCGTTTATTCACTATTGATATTGCACTTTACATTTACGGTGCTGACCAGGTTTATATATATTTATTTACGAAAAATAAATAAATTTTATAAGTAAACTTACACCCCTCCCACGGCTTTGAAGCCTGATTTTTTGCAGCCGTAGATGTGGTTGTCATCGCACACCGGGAAAATAAAATTTGGCTTGTCAATATATGACATAAAAATGCATTGAAAGACGTCTTCAATTGTTTTTACCCGAAATGACCTCAAATTTTGAATTTTAAATGGAATACCCTGTATTTTTTTACCTATTCGATAGAAAATGACATTCTAAATACAATGACGCCCCATATGTCAACTTTTGACATTTTTCTTTAAAAATATTTATTTTTTTAAAATCCAATCTAGAGTGCCATGACTTTGTTAAAACAACCAATTTTGAGTCCACGAGGCGTGGAAAAATAGGTTTAATTATCTTTTATATTCTTTTCCAGAATGGTAAAAAGACTTCAAAATTTGATTTGTAGACATAACTAATTTTTTTCAAGTGTAACGATGGTGGCTCGTTGGCATATTCAAAAAGAGCATTTTTTTGTGAATAATTTGGTATTTGGAGTTAAATCAACACTAAAAAAGCTAAAATATAGGCATAGTAGTTATTGCTTATAAGAATAATAATTATTATATTATTATTATTAATTATTATATTTTTAGGTATTTAAGTCAAAATGTCTTATTAATAAACACAGCAATAACTTTAAATAACTAACTCGCTTAATTGTTAAACTATGTAACATCATTGTTTAACATTAACGTATTTGTTTATTTCCAAGCCTACCTGACAAAATTGCCGTAATGAATATGACTCTTTTAATCGAATGCCACGGCCCAGATGATTTAATAATTTTATAAGCAACAACTACCATGCCTATTATTTTGCTTTTTAAGTGTTGATTTAACTTAAAATATCAAGTGTGGGGTATCAAATTATTCAGAAAGAAATTGTTTTTTCAAATATGCTTACGAGCCACCATCGTGCCATTTGAAAAAATTGAGTTATGTCTAGAAATAAAATTTTCAATCTTTTTACTTTTCTGGAAAAGACATAAACTACGTCAGATAATTAAAACTATTTTTTCCCGTCTCCTTGACTTAAAATTGGTTGTTTTAACGACGTCATGGCACTCTAGATTGCATTTTAAAAAATTAAATATTTTTAAAGGAAAATGTCAAAAGTTGACGTATGGGGTGTCATTGTATTTAGAATGGTATTTTCTATCGAATAGATAACGAAAATACAGGGTGCTCCATTTAAAATTCAAAAGTTAAGGTCATTCCCGGTGAAACCGAAAATCGTCAGAAACAATTAAACACGTCATTTAATGCATTTTTAGGTCATATATCGACATGCCAAATTTTATTTTCCCATCCTACAAAATAAAAAAGTTATTGAGGGAACCACCTTTGAGAAACACCGGTATATATATATATATATATATATATATATATATATATATATGCTATATATATATATATATATATATATTTTTTTATATATATTTATATATATATATATATATATATATATATATATATATATATATATATATATATATATATATATATATATATATATATATATATATATATATATATATATATATATATATGTATATATAAAAATATTTATTCAAATCTCTATTTTAAGTCTCTTTTCATTAAATTTTTAAATACAACACCCCTATATTTTTTGCGTTGAAGACGTTAGTGCGTCTTCTTTAAGAAAACATATGTTTGCCTTACCTATCTGTTATCGCTTTGAATATTAAAGGCTTTTCCGTAGAATTACACTCAAAATGGAAAATATCGCAGGCGGCAGGGCTCAAGAAGTCGACACAATCCAGGGGGAGCTACCGCCGTATCAGCCGCATCAATGATACGGGGCCCCCGAGCTCAGGGCCCCTAACGTGTGTAGCAAAAATTAGTAAAATGTTATCCACAATGTCACACATATAAAAAAACTGTCATACGTGCTTCTACAGTTTTCACTTTAGAAATGACAAAAGTCGAAAAAACGATCTCTTTTTTCTCGGGTTAAGCGTGTGCCCAAAGTTGGCACATCTACATCGTTATTGCGCGATTCCCCCGTTTAAGTCATTCACTTAAACGAGGGAATCCAGCAATAACGATGTATAATGACAAACTACGGAGGCAATATTTACGAGTTTTTATTTCATTCCGGTTCAAACGTTATTACATTGGAATACAATACAATCTTATTCTTCTGATTATTTATTGGTTAATTAATTTGATTTGTGAAAAGAATGAGTGAAAGGAAAAGAGATTATCCCAGTGGAGCTATGAAAAGAAAAAGTAAACAGAAAGGAGGGTTATAAAAAAATGCCCAAAATTTCTTCATTTTTCAGCAGTCAGCTTCTGTGAGTGACTTAGATTGCAATGGTAAGTACTACTATTACAAGCGGATGCAGACAGCACCTCACAAAATTCCAAATCACGAACTCGACACGAATGCCTTCGCGCGATTGCTGTTTTGTACTTAGTTGCCGACTAACGGGCGTCTTAATATTGTTTATTACGTTAGATTATAGAAACATCCCAAACAATTTATAATATATTACAATGTTCGTTAAAAAAAAAGTAAATACTAAAATTAAATGAGTGCACTTTCATCAAATCTTCACCAATACAAAATATTATTAAAACTAGTTATTTATGCAAAAAGGTGTAAAGTTAGTCTTTTTTACGCACGGACCGCTTCGCTATATAACTTATTTAATTTTTTTATTTTGGGATCGATTTTTCAATTTATATATCAGAAAATAGAAACCTAAGTATCCATTTAGCATATTAATATACCGAGTGCCATAAACTATGTTATATAATGAAATAATTATAATAATTTGGCAAAAAATGTTTGAATATACGGTGTTCACTTTACCCACTAGTGTGTAATGTGAATTACTGGACCTTTTCGTTATACCCACCCCACAGAAATCAGTATAAAAACATGTCAAATTGACAAAAAAGTATACTTTTAGTGATTTGTACGTCGAAATATAATTGGGAAAATAGGCTTTAACTAACCAGAACTAACCATGACCGCCCTTTCTGGCCGATTCCCGAGGGTTAGAGGGCGCCCATGGATAGTTCTGGTTGAATTAAGCAACTTTATTTTCACCAACGAGAAGTCCCGATCTTGACACGACAACCGGATCCTGCGCCACAGAATTAATACGTTTGGCGAGATTGCTGTTTGTGTACTTGTGTAGTTAGTTGCCGACTAAGGGCATCTCAATATTGTTTATTACGTTAGATTATAGAATAAATGAAAATAATAAAATCCAAACAATTTATAATAAAAGAACATACATACAAATGCTGTGACCTTTCACAATGACGCAACCTACAAATGAAAATTTCCCGTCAATACTTCTAGCCGACTTCGGCTGATCTCGTAAAACGGTCGTGATTTGGAATTTTGTGAGGTGCTGTCTGCATCCGCTTGTCTACCTATTTATCTACCAAGTGAAGGGTGTATTTGGTTTTTGAAAGAACAATGGCAACCTTCAATACATGAAAATACCTGATCACGTATTGTACCGAGCAATAATAAGAATTTTGTTTTGATATTCTTCATTAGTAGTTGATATTACTCTCAAAGCCATTTTCTCTAATGCTGGGAGAATAGATAATTTAGCACTTTAAGATTTTTAGATTATGTCGCCTACAAAAATTATAAATATCAATTTTTGACCAAATACTTGTAACTTGTATCGTACGTTATTTAACATATATTTTTAAATTTATCTAAGCATTAGTTTTAGTCCTTTTTTCGAATAATTAAAAAAATCTTAACTGTATTAATTTTATTCAATTATATTTTTAGATTCTTCTGAAGCACATTCTCCATTAGATGTCCATTCGGAAATAGAAGAAACCCAAATCGATGATTCGAAGAAGTCTGAAGAATTTCATAATATAATTTCTGTCAGATAGAGGAAATTTTGTGACAGTCCAACTGAATGCGAACGAAACATAATTTTTAAATTGGGTCCATTTAAACCACAAGGACCGTTTCCAAAGATTTAGAAACAAAGCGATGTTTTTCAGCCTATCATTATTCATATTTTAATAAGGCTGGCATAAAATTCAAGACCGTGGCTAGTATTCTAATGTTTTAAACAAGCCATATTGCCACTTCTGTTGGTTATTAGCAGATCGTCAAAGCAAATCGTACTCCTCTGATGGGTTAACGGTGTTTCCGTTAGAAGCGAATTTCGCAATGTATATTTGACCATGAAAACTCACAGCAGCATATTAATGCATCCCTTTCTTATAATAATTGGTTACAAAATACCATTGATACTTTATTGCAAAGTGAAATCAATAGTAAAATTACATTCTGGAGAATGTATTGCATCGTATAATTGATATTATAATTACTTTAGCATCATGTAATCTACCTTTAAGAGGCCATGATTCTGATTCTGGAAATTTTATCCATTTTACGTTTACTATCTAATTATGATCCTATTTTAAAGAACTTCTTTTAAAAACCAAAAGGCGAAATAAATTATTTAAGCCCTACGATTCAAATGAAATTATTAATTTGCTTGGTACCGCAGTTAGAAATAATATTATTTTAGAAATTAAGAAAGCACCATTTCTGGCAATTATTTTGGATACAACACAAGACTTGTCAAAATTGACCAACTTTCTGTAGTTTTTCGATACATCTCGATAACAGAAAATGATGATAATGCACCTAAAAATTAAAAATCTGTGAGTCCTTTTAGGGTTTATAGCAGTATCCGATTGCAGTGCAGAAGGACTTAACTGAAATTTTTAAATATGATTAAAGAATATGGAATTGATTTGTCTAAATGTAGAGGACAGGGTTACGATGGAGCAAATGTTATGTCGGGTGTATATGGAGGATTACAAGCCCTTATAAAGAGCATGCCCTGAATGCCGATTATGTTCATTGTGCTGCACCGCATTAAATTTAATTTTAAACGATGCTGCGAAACGGGTTCTTGAAGTGTCAACTTTTTTCGATAATTTAGAAAAAATATATACTTTTTTAGCAATAGTATAAAACGCTGGGCAATGTTGAGTACGAATTCATCTGAAAATATAAAATTACCCTTAAAAGGTATGTCCTACTAGATGGACTTCAAAGAACGACGCTTTATTAGCGATAAAGAAAAATTATCCATTAATCATGAAAACTTTGTACCAACTAATTTAATTTCCACCAAAAAGATGAACGTGAAGAATGTAAAAATATAATTAACTTTTAGAAGTTATGATTTCTTAGTGCTTGTCATTTTTTCTTCACTATTGAAATCACTAATCCTGTTTCTAAGCTCTACAGCATGAAAGTAATGACTTACAGAAAGCTAGTATTTTATTAAGTCAAGTTTTGAATAGACTGAGCGAAATAAGAAATCAAAACTCATTCAATACTTTGCTAAATGAGTCCAGAAATTTAGCAAAGAGTGGGGGTAACAACTGTTTTTAAAAATAAAAGGCGAAAATAACTAAGCGTTTTTGATGAGTTATCCAGATATGAGAATTTTAGACCCGGAATCATATTTCAGGTCAATGTATACTATTGCTGTTTAGATATATTAATTTCTCAAACTAAACAAGATTTCAGAGCCTTTGTGACCTGAGTTATATGTTCGAAGTATTGCAACCTGAGAAACTCCTATCTTCTTCAAACGAAGTGATAAAAACGCTTTCAGGAAAACTGTCGGCTAAGTACAGTAAAGACATCTCAGTTAATCTTTATGAACAGTGTTGCTCTGAAAACATGCTTAAAATCTGAAATTCAAAAATGCATTCCATTAAGGAACTCATGGAATTATTGCTAATAAAATTCAATAGCCTTGCATCCAGTTTTCCGGATGTAATAACAGCATGCTTTCTATTCTTGACCCTTCCAGTTACAACCGCAACAGCTGAAGAAGTTTCTCAAAATTAAAACTGATTAAAAATTACCTAAGGACTTCGATGGGACGAACGGCTATCAGACTTGTCAGTATTATCTATAGAGGCAGAAATTTTAGAAAAACTGAAATCGTCTTCAGCTATAGATGATTTAATAAATCAATTCCATGAAAAAAGAGCAAGAAAAGTGTATATTTAATTTGAATTGTTTGGCTAGCTCAATTTCTAGGAGGAAGTGATAACTTATAATCAATAAATATTTCTTTTAATTTAATGCAAGCATTTTTGTTTCTTTTGTAAGATATCTTTACCCTTTATTTGGGCTCCCCAACTAATTTTGATACAGGGCCCCTCCAACGCACGCTACGCCACTGACACAATCGTTGGCATGTCAGTGTTAGTAATTATTTATGTAATCTGGTGACATTTGGTTACAACTTGTGCATATTATCTTCCTATTAAAAAAAATTTGGCAATTAAAATGAAGTATTCACAGCAAGAATCAATTGAAATGATTTATATCCTTGGAGAATGATTTAAGAATTGTCTTCTGGCATTCCGAGTCTACAGTAAGAGGTTTCTTGAGAGAAGACATCCAAATGCAAGATCATTCCAAAGATTGATGGATAGATTTGACAGGACTGGAACAGTTAAGTACGAAAAGCATAAAAGAATGAAGCCAGTGGTAAACGAAGAAAACGAATTTAACGTGGTCGCATCTGTTGTTGAAAACCCACATAGAAGTACAGCGGACATAAGTGATTAGCTGAACTTAGGTCAAACTTCTGTAAAGAGAATTTAAGAATAAGTTTCATCCATATCGTGTGCAATTGAATCAAGCACTTGAAGGACAAGACTTTAAAAATAGGATAAATTTCTTATGGGGTTTTAAAATTGAAAAGATTTTTAACATTATTTTTTTCCGATTAGGCGACATTCTAAAATTTGGGTCCTGTGAACAGGCAAAATTTTTAACGCCGATGTTAATACATATTTTATGAGGACTTTGACCACAAATAGGTGGGTAAAATGTTTGGGGAACATATGGAAATCAAATGGGCCCCAATTTTTTTGGCCCACCTTAATAAATTTTTTCAATTTTCTTAAATGAAGATCTTGATAATCTGTGAAAATATCCCCTACAACTATTAAAAAGAATGTGGTTCCAGTTAGATGGGGCACTTGTTTATTTTAGTGCGGGCCCCAAAATTTTGGGGAAAAAAAATTTCCCCAGGCCTTTGGGATGGAAGAAGAGGCCCGGTTCCCCAAGGTCCCGATCTGACAAACTTGTTTTTTTTTTTGGGGGGTACGTTAAAGAACGGTCTACAAGACACCCCCACTACAGAAAAAAATATGCAAAAAAGAATAAGAAACCCTTTTAAAACAATAACCCCTTAATGTAAAAAATGTAAATAGATTTTTAAACCCGACAGGTTCAATATGTTTAAGCAAAAGGGTAAGTGTTTGAGTATTTAATAATTAAGGGGTTTTTATGAAAATTATTTTTTTATTTTATTAGTCTTTGATCGAATAATTTTATTAAATGTAAATAAAATATATAACTATTTAAAAAAATAAGTAATATTAAAACCACCAGTATCAATTGTTTGATTTCTTGAGCCAACCCCCTACAATTTTTCCCCTTTTTAAGTAAAAATTTGGAAAAACCAATATTTTAAAACGTAGGCATAGATAAAAATATAATTTTTTCAAAAAGACCCACTTAAGGTTTTAACTAAAATAATATACAGGGTGTGGTATTTAAAAAATTTAAGTAAAATAAAATTGAAAATAAAAGTTTTAAATAAATTTTTTGGGAAAACCCCGGTATAAATAAAAAAAAAAAAGACAGTTTGGAAAAAAATTGGGTAACATTAGATTACATATAAATTTTCAGCAAAATTAACAAACAGGGGGGGAACAAATTTTAAAAAAAATATGTATTTAACTTATCTTTTAAAAAAAAAAAGGTAATTTCTACCCAATGGCCTTTAAAAGGGGTTTTTTATGATCACGAATCAAAAAAAATTTTGGCGGAAACGTTTGTTTTCGAGATATCCATCAAAGTTGAAAATAAACAACCCCAAAAATTTCCTCCTTTTTTGCTTTTGTTTTACACTAAATTGGAACAAAGTTAAAAACCCTTTTAAAAAATTTTTTTATTTTTTTTTTCATTTAATTTAAAAAAACACTTTCAAAGCTGAAACCCGGTATCAATTAAAAAACATGGGCCCCCCCCAAAGTGTATTTAATTTAAAAAGAAAAGGTGTAAAATAAACAAAAAAAAATTTTTAAAAAGGGGTTTATAAAAAATTTGAGTGTCACTTTAGTGAAAAAACAAAAATTGTCAAAAAGGGGGAAAATGTAAAAGGGTTGTGGTAATTGAAAAAACTTTCCCCAAATTTGCTTCAGATTCGTGATCAGGGTAAAAACCCCCTAAAAGGAAAAAGGCCCTAGACAATTCCAAAAATCATTGGGAACCTGTTTGACCCAATACAAAAATTAAAGATAAAAACGAATCCCCCAGAGGTTTTTTTGCCAAAAAAATGGGTTTTAAAATTTAAAAAAAATAATTTTTATTTACTTTTTTTAGGGCACCCATACTGGAAAATAATTTTGGGGTTTAGGAATGAAATTTTAAAAGTTTTTTAAGAAAAATTTTTTTATAAGTTCAATGGTTTAGTAACTATTTACCGACCCTTATGGACCCCCCTGTATATATATATATATATATATATATATATATATATATATATATATATATATATATATATATATATATATATATATATATATATAAATTTTTTATATATATATATATATATATATATATATATATATATATATATATATATATATATATATATATATATATATATATATATATTTAATTCTGAAAATAAAATTATCTACCATTCACCACTGAGTTTTGTGGTCAGCTTTTATTTCTGATTTTAGGAAATGTTTTTAAATGCGTCAAAAATTGGGCTTTTAAAAAAAAATATGAAAAAGTATTATGATAACCTTGACGATTTATTCAAGATTAAAGCAACAAAATTTTATAAGGGGATTTGGTCAAAGCCAAAGAGAATAACGTGTATTGTGATATTTATTCTGTGGTAATACATTCATATGTATGACTTTTATTGTTTTGTAGTTTAAAACGAAATAGGGTTAAAAGATCTAAAGCTTTTCTTGGCAAACAAACAAAATTCTTGTTTATTGTTACTAAGAGAGGCTTCTGATAGTAATGTACATGGATATCTTAATTCAGTGAAAATTAAAAGAAAAAATTTTTTTTGTGGCTGTCCTTTTTTTACCCAGGGAAAGGGAAAAAAAATTTGGGGGTAATCCACAGTATCTATGTTATCTTCTATCTACTAACCATTATCAAGATAAACTGTAATTTAGTATAAAAAAATTATGGGTTTTGGGCTGCAATTACAGTGTGAACTAGCCGAAAGGGAATTAAAACTTTGAATCGAGTTAAAAGTGATTTTGAATCACTTGTAAAATTCACAAATTTTGTCAATAATTGGGGGGGGAAAGTATGTTCGGTCAACATAGGCCTATTTTTAAGAATAGTTTATAACATATTTTTTGGTTTTTTTAAAAAATAGTATATTATTATAACATTTGAAGAATATTCAAAAAAATTTTTACAAAAAAAAAGTCCCGGTTTATTGCAGTTCCCCGGGTCCTCGTTTTTTTTTTGCTTTAAAATTTCTAACACGGTTTTTAAAATCAAAAAAAAAATAGTTTTAGTAAGTTTATTATTTTTTTTCAAGGGAAATTTTTTTTTAAATTTTTAAATTTTTTTTAATTTTAAAGAAAAAAATTTTTTTTACAAAAAAACCCCTACTTTTTTTTAAGATTGATAATAATGAAAAAAAAAAAAAACTAGTTAAAAAAGTTTTGGGGTAAAAATTTATTTAAAATTTTTAAAAACGCCCGGCTTTTTTTTTGAAGGGGTTCCCGACTTTAAAAAAATTTCATATTTGGAAAAATCGTTTAAAATTTTTTCCTTAATATTTAAAACAAGTTTAAAAAAATATAAAAACCTTTAAATTTGGGGGAAAAAGTTTTCACCAAAAAAAACCCCCCTCCCCGTTCTTTCAAAGTACGTAAAAAATTTTTTGCAAAAAAAAAGATTCTTTAAACAACAAACCCCCCGGTCAGACGACATTACTAACGTAAAATTGAATATGCTAAAAAAAAAAAGTTGTAATACAGTTACATGTTAATGCCACCATATTGTTGCGCAAAACCCAATGGAAAACGCAACAATTATTCCAATCCTTAAACCAAAAGACCCCAAAGCATCGGGGTCATACAGCCAATGCACGAAATGGACAAAAAAGGCCGCCGAGAAGGCCTCCCTTAAAAAAAAA
Source organism: Listronotus oregonensis (assembly GCA_019359885.1). NCBI lineage: Eukaryota > Metazoa > Arthropoda > Insecta > Coleoptera > Curculionidae > Listronotus > Listronotus oregonensis. The sequence goes on along the minus strand of JAHBCN010003354.1, from coordinate 1,540 downwards.
CCCTTTTTGCCCCCCGATGAGCATTTTGGGTTTTTTGCGACGGCCAAAATTTTTCGTTAGTATTTAGAGTGCTTCAGGGAGGCCTTAACAAATAAACCTAAAACAAAACACCTTTTTTTGCCCGGAAAAAAACGACATTTGATACTGTATGGACAACGGCTTTTTTCAAACGCATTACATTTTCAAACTACCAGATTGGAACATTTCCCACTCTTTCCGAAAACAGAAGTTTTAGGGAAAAAGTTAAAAAAGTACGGGGCACATGGGGTTCCGAGGGAAAATTATCACCCCTATACAACCTATATACCTCTGCCCCCAAATTCCAATACTTAAATTGCCTAATTTGGATGATGCTTTCTATAGGGATTCATTTGCGGCAAATTAAACAACAATCCGACTCACCTTCACTATCCGCGACCTTGGTACGAAAATAATTGATTAGAAAAGATTATGTAAAAAAAAAAAACCAACAAAATAAAATTAACATTTTCCCTTAAAAAACGAGACATACATACAACCACAATAAAAAAATTAAATACCTCGGGGTCACTTTGAACCATATCATTTCCCGCAACATATTACCCATTATTGCATAAGCATGCGTGTAATCCTTGCTTTATCCCCAAAACCCCTTGTTACCCCCTAATAAACTGATATATATGAAAATTTTTTGACCAACAATAACATATGCTGCACCAGTCTGGTGCAATATCAATCGATCTAAAACCAAATACCAAAAAAATTTTGCGTAACTATTTAGGGTTACAAGGATAATGGACTAAAGACCTGACAGTGCCCAAAAATTGAGAATTGTCTTCTGTGGCAGACAAATTTTTAAAAAAAAAACCCCAAAATCTATCCCAAACCACGGGCCAACCGACCTAAAAACTCACCAAAAACTTTAAAATACCATTTTTTTAAAATGATGATAATCCATTTTTCCACAGGGCCCCAAACCCCCTAAACCAATCTTGAAAATCCCGACAAATACTAATATCAAAATTAAATTAAATTTGAAACAGAAACAATCACAAACAAGTCATCATCTGTAACAGGAAAAAATGAGAAAGAATGAAGGGGGGAAAAGAAGTAAATATTAAGCACAATATGGGGAAAACCAAATAAAAAAACAGACAAAGGGGATTTTCGTATTTTTTTCCTGATGCTAACCCTTCAATGTAAATCAAAATGTTTTTTTTTTTCTTTTTATAAAAAATTTTAAAAATTTAGAACAACAAGTGTCTAGCAGTGTTTGAAAGATCAGTCGGGAAAACCCATTCTAATAGTAACCAATTTTACACCTTACCCCGGGCCCCCCCCCCAAACCCCCCCGGTTTCTTTTCTTAAAGCCTGAAAAGGCTCACGAATTACATATGTAATTAATCCTTTAAAATTTATATTGTAAATATATTTTTATTTTAAAATAGACTAAAAAATTTTTTTTTTGCGAACAAATAAAGCCTTTAAAAAGTAAATACGAAGTCATTAAAAATATCCTTAAATCCGTTAATTTTGTCCGATTGATTTTTACAATTTTTTG